>OMNN01042960.1:0-12769 GCA_900302755.1 Chromis chromis
TTTTTTAGAAGTGGTTGAATGCAGGCCACCTTAAAATAATCAGGAACACACCCAGTGGAAAGAGAACTGTTTATCACACAGAGCAGGTCAGGGCCAATGGCCATCATCACGTCCTTAAGGAGCCTAGTGGGTATAATATCCAAGGGACTGGATGACAGTTTCATACGGGACACAATGCCAGTTAGATCTGGCAGAGAAATTGGAGTAAAAGAACTCAACAAGTTTACACGAGGGCACAAAGCATTGGCAGATGGAACACGACTGATGTTAGACCGTATTAACGCTATCTTGTCAATAAAAAATGTCAAGAACTTCTCACAATCAGCTGGAGATGTAGCCGATGCAACAACGGTTGGAGGGTTCACCAGACGGTCAATAGTTTTGAATAAAAATCTTGCATTATGCTGATTAGAGGCAATTAATTCAGAGAAGAATGTGTGTCGAGCATTTTTTATTTCTTGATTATAATAGTTTAACTGGCTTTTCATGCGCTCGTAAAGGACATTTTGTTTAGTTGCCTTCCACTTCCGTTCCGTTTTTCTGCATTCCCTTTTGTGGTTGGTGGAGTTGCAGAATGTTCAATAACATCTGTGTTTCCTGACTCACTTCTATAAGGCTGTTGTTTACTGTCTAATTTACTCTTTTGATTTGATTTTTGCTGGAGTTCAAAGTTTAAATCTCACTCTGACCCGTAAATAAGGATAAGGTGACTTATTGTATTTCAATAATCTCCCTGGTGTCTTTTAACCAAAAAGTCCAAGGTTTGCTAATTTTAGCGCTGTTACTGACTACATTTTGCAGCGTTTTTCAGGTAGAAAAAAAATAAAAAATAGCATCGGACTGAAGGGCTTAATTGCACACAAACTTTAAAGTCTGTATGAGATTTTATTATATCTCAAATTCAACATTAAAATTAATCAGTTAGTTTTGAGTAAATTAGTTAACTGTTATTCAATTTTACGTCCAGACAAATAAACTCTTGCATAACATTATGACCAATTGCCTAATATTGTGTTGGTCCCCCTTATGTGGTCAAAAATGCTCTGAACCATTGGACATGGACAAGAGGACCTCTCAGGGTGTCCTATGGGGTCTGGCACCAGGACGTTGGCAGTGGATCCTTTGATTACTCTGGCTTGTGCAGTGGGGTCTCTGTCAATCAAACTTGTTCCACTGCATTCCATTGATGCTTGATCAGAATGGGGTCTAGGAAGTTTGTAGGTCAAATCAACATCTTGGGCCATTGTCATGTTCCACAAGATGTTCCTGATTGTTTGATGTTGTTGCCATGTGGTGGGGTGCATTTTCCTGCGGGGGTAGGCCAGTGACATTTGGGATTGTCACTAGCATGAGGGAGTGTGCTTGTTCTGGGACAATGTTTATTTGGGTGTCTAAGTCTCATCAACACGGATGGCAAAATCCAAGGTTTTCCAGCAGAACACCACATAGTACCAATATGATCAATGTTATTCACTTCACCTGTCAGTGGTTTTAATGTTGTGGCTGATCGATGTATATCTGACTAAACTGGTTAGTGTACTTCCCTATTAGTCGTCCACTTTTTTGCTGCTTTTGACAGGTTTCTCAAGATCTCAGCAGTTACTTTGGTGAGAACATTTCTGTCAAAACCAATAGCAATGATGGCTAAAAGAGCAAAACAAAGACCGATGCCAAAACAATGCTTTAAGTGCCGACAGCTTACATACACACACTGTAGTTCGTGGTTCCAACTTTACTGTATCCTATCAACAATAAACAGGTGAAAATTATACATAAGCATTTCCCAGAAATACAAAAGTTGAACTGGGAAAAAAAAGAATTAAATGAATTAAAGCCCATGGGTTAAACCAAAACTTTGCTTAATGAGGAGCTAGGAAAGGGAATCAGTAGATGTTAGAAATGTGTGTGATAGTTGCAGGAGTCTGACAGTGTAGGGGGCCATCAGAACAGAGCTGAGGGCATAGCCTGAGGCTGACTGGAGGTATCTCTGACCGGCTCCTCTGTCCTCTTTCATCTCCTTCCCTCTTCACCATGGCCCACGCCACAGACACAGACACCGCTGTCCTCCTTTTGCCAGCTGGGTGAGACTCTGATAAGAACATCTCCGCAGTGAGGTGCCCATGGAAACTCTTGTAATAGCTTTGTTAATGGCCTGAAAGGATCCCGCTCCTTTGTGATGAAGTAATTTAACTTTTTTAATGTTTTATATTTTAAGCTTGAGCTCAAATTCAGAGTCATTAGAGTAATTAATGTTTTAATGAACACACAGAGATAATGTTCTTTATAATTATTAATGCCCAAGCTTACATTTCCACTAACAAAGCAAGTAAAGTACAGACGTTTTGCAGAAATATCACAGCGCTCTTTGGCTGTGAGATTGTGCAGATGCAATTCTGTAAACCTGAACAAAAATCACCTCAGGTCTGCACAAAGTTCTGTCTTACTTATACTTTAATAACTAATATATCAGATAGCTGTATTTAAAATTGCTGTCAGTGTTTGGCTCAGACTCTGTGGATTGCTAGTAGAGAGTTGTGAGAGCAAAAAAGAAAGAGGAAGGTCTTTAACTAAGCAGCCAGCCAAAGACTGTTCAGCTGACAATTTGACTCTGTCAGGGAGAATCAGGCAATCTTGAACTGTAAGCGGTTTACTCTGGTTTCTGTCATTGATGTGACTGCATTGCCTTTGCCTTTCTTGGTGTTCTTGAAATTGCTGGAGCAAATGTAGATGGAGGGACAATTTATTCTCTGAGCTGATGTGCTTTTTCTGTTTCCCAACTCAGTTGTGTAGGTGTGCGGACCGCGGACAAGTGCAAACATCAATATCTTTGATTTAATGTGCTTTTTGATGTGCTTGATACAAGAAATATACTGTCAAAACATCTTCGAGGCCTTTGTGGACGTGGAGCTTAATGTAATTTATGGTGTCAACAGAAAGAGACAGAGGCTGTGGTGCTGAAATCAAGAAATGCAAATCATTTCTGGCATTTTGAGTAAAGTTCACAAATAGGCAAAATTCCTGATTATACAACACAGACACTGAATGTGATATAGGTTTCATTTTATACAAATTGAGTTGCTCTGTGCACCATCTGAGATTATTTTGACTCTAATAAAAACATCCTAAAGTCCCCCTTAGGTCTTCAATTAAACTCCTAAAAACTCATCTCCATGTAACAAAAATACATATTTAGAATTCATGACTATAATATTTAATCCATATCTGCTTTAAAAGGGCTTAGAGGTAACTCTACACCTTTGCCTTCTCTAGAATGTATGGATCTATGAAGTCCCTGTCTTTCTCTCCAACCACCCTTATGCTGCTCACTGCAGTTGGAGCACACAGGCTCACCTTGAATTCTGCAACAATACTATGCTGCATAATATAAAATTATAACACCGGAGTAATTTAGCCATGCATGTTTGAACTGGGAAACTGATTCTAAAGAAGAATAATGTTATGGAAAGCCCCACCCTGCAAGTTGATGGGATTGGTTCCTTCCTTTGTGACCTGTGAAACCCTGGAAATCTGAATGTGTGTTTTTGATATTGTAATCAGCAGACTGTAGTTTTAAGGTGGAAATACTCCACCATGGTGTTGACTGCTTAGTTTGGTCATGATGTCCTAACGTATAAGAAACACCATATGGACATGTTAACAAGATAAAAATCATGATTTATATAGCGCCATACAAATTGTTTTTAGTATCAGGAATTACTTTGGTGACATATCTGACTTGCCAGTACTGAAAAAGACACGCTCCACTGTACATTAAAGTATTACCTATCGGTCCTCATAAGACATAATTGTCATTCAAGCAGCGGTTTAAAAAATAAATAAATTTGTGACTAGGCTACTTTGGCTTATTTTATTTTAAATGAAATTACATCTCTGAAGTTCAAGTTTCACTTCATGTTGTTGAGGGTGCTCACATGGATGTTTGGTTAACGATGCAGGAACTGCTGACCCTTTTATTCCTTACTGTTCATTTTTTAGAAAAAGCAGCAATTTTAGGAAACGGTCAAACGGACAAGGTCACAAACAGTAAAATATTTTTTAGTGTTCCACTTGCTGAAGACCAGACTGAAGGCAAGAATCATATAAAACAAGCAAAAACTAAAGATTGCTTCAAGGTTGAGCATTACCATATAAAACATGAAACTGCTTTTCAGACGGCATTCTGTCATTCAGACATAGGTTAATGTTCTTTATATCTTCATTCAGACTTACCCTCGACAGTAAGAGAGAAAGACATGTTATGCATTATTTGCCACATGCGTAAGATTGGACACTTTACTTCATAAAGTGATGTATAATGCACAAGGTTGTGTCACTCTCTACAATTTCCTGTGACAGTATGTCATAACCTTGAGCATGCTTTTCTGTTAATCCGGCTGCTTGCATTTCATATTTCAGCCGTGTTGAAAGTGATATGCGAGTACCACTAGGTCAGAGCTGCTAAGATTTCAGAACCCTGTCACAACTGTTACAGAAAAGTGACCAGCATCCTTATTCAGACATGACGAAAAGACTTTCAGATGCAGTCAGATTAGTGGAACGCACACACACCACACTAATGTTGGTGGGTGATAGATTTCAACTAGTAACCGGCCGGCTTTGCAACCAGATATTAAAAAATGATGAATTTACTAAAGTCTATAATTACTTTCCTTCTTCTTCAATGACTTTTCTGTCCACTTAAAGTGGTGGGGCTATGTATCTAAAGGCTTTTAAAGCCTACAGCGTTAATCTAAGGTAGATATAAACACCCTCAAATTAAAGATGAAAGTCAGAGAATTATCCTTATAATCATTTAATTTCTAATCCAATGTGCTGAAGGACAACAAAAATGCCTCACCGCCGTAATACCTTCTGACTGCACTGGATATTGATCTGGATGGATATAACTGAGCTTTTATTGCCTGCTTTATAGCAAAATTCACAGCGTGTACCCGAACAGTCTATGTGTGAAATTATTCTTTATTTAAGACCCTTCTCCCATGTGCAGCAGCAGCAAACAGAGGATTCTTCAGTGAGGCAAAGGGTTCTTTGTCTGTGGCGTAAAAATGACAGACATGTCTGGTTTTGTGTATAAAAGGTTACATGCTGACAGTTTAATAGAAATGCATGTGTGAACCAAGCAACTGTGCATTTCTTAATACCATACCACTTTTGGCTGTCAAAGAGAATAAAGATATCACACTCTGCTTATCAAATAAAAAATCAATCGTCTTTGCTTCACTACATGTCACAGCAGCAGGAGGAATACGCTCAGATTTTATCCTTTTGTACGTGCACGGCATTATACTAGTGGGGCTGTTTAGATAGTGTGTACTAACGTTTAGGACACTTTAGTCTTATCTATTCATTCTCTGATTAATGATAAGGTCTCACACTTTCTATTATGTGTGTCTATTGTGTAATGTGTGAAGCACAGCTTGTTCACGTGATATTACCTTGCTGCTGTTCTTTCATGCTGTGAGATGAACAGACAGGCTGACCTTTCAGTCACTCTGCTGTTGGGAGCCAACAGAGCTCTGCCAGGGTGCATGGAAAACCTTTTGTGTAGGAGACAGCTGAATAACAATGCAATAGCAGTATTTTGCTCACTCCCTATAATCAGCGTTACACAGAATGAAGGTTTTTTGTACCACTAAAATCAAATGCAAGTCATGTAATGATAGCAACCTTTCTTGCCAGTTTTATTACAGTAAGCACGGCTCCCTGAATAAAATAAGGCTTAAGCTCTAAATATGTTAAATATGTAATGGAAAAAGAGTTCATTTGGATTTTCAAAGTGGACTGATAATGTTGAGAAATAGTGTTGCCCCTCCTGCGTAGGCAGCTCCACACAATACATCAAAACACATAATGTTACTTCTCAATAATGTTTGTTGGAACAATTTGAACATTTAATACCAAGCTAGAATAAACTACTGGAGCCCATTTATTCTGTTCAGGTACAACTGCAATAAGATGCATTACATTTGTGGCACAAAGGGTGAAAATATTTTTTACGAATTGGTCCATTGGTGTATTTACATTTATGTCTTATAAATATACTGCACTTTTGGAAGGCTTAGGGTCAGATGTACTCCAAAATAGACCTGAACACTACAGTACATTGGGAATATATGAACTAAGATATGTTCAAACATGTTTGTATGGTCTGTAGGTACATCCAGGTCTTTTCTAAGGCTGCATGAGGACAGTCCACTTGACTTTTGCAGAAATGAGCAAGGGGGAAAAAAAACCCCGATGGAAATAGTTTGACATTTTAGGAAAAACGCTTACTTTCTGGAGAGTTAGATGATAAAATCATTACCACCCTCATATCTGGCCTATAATATACAGTCACAGCCATCAGCCAGTCAGCAGATCAACTTACAAAAACTGGAAATGGGAAGAATCAGCCATCCTGGTTCCATGTGAAGGTAACTAAATCTGCCCACTTGCACCTCTAAAGCTCACTAATTAAGATGTTATATCTCATTTCAATAATTCATACAAAACCCAAAATGTTAAACGTGACATTTCGCTGTTTTACAGAGGATTATGTGCCAGATAATCTTTTAGGTTTTAGCGCCTATTTCCTAAAGTTTCTACTGGTTGCTTGGTAACAGAGGAGATATATTTTGTGCAGTATTTGTGTGTATCTTGGTTTAAAAGAAAAAAAAAAAAACACTGAAAGCAAGGCCAGGTAATTGTTCTGAGTCGCCATGACATGATTTCTTGAAACTGATGTTACGGAGAGTAAAACCTTCTGGACAAAGATATAACGTTCTGTTTAACAGGCAGTAAAAATGATTCTTTCTTTTGTGTATGATGTAAACTAACCCTTTAAAAAGAATTAATATTCAAGTTACATTCACAAGTACATCTGGAGTGTTATTCTTCAACTCCTGACTCTTGAGGCTGCGAACGTGAATATGACGAGACAGTAGTTTCAACACTGGAGCTGGGCCAAATGAGAAAGAGCCGAGCTAATAGCAGCCCTTCGTCTGTTTCCATGTACAGTGCTCTCTCAAGGTCGTGTAGAAAGGCTTTAGAGCAGCGATAGGCTGCTTATCTCCTCCTCGGGCAAGACCAGGTAGCTCCATTAATCAACCAGTGTTAGTTACCGAGGCAGAGCTCCAAGTGAATGGGCAAGTCAAGGTTTGGTTTTTGCATTTAAACATATGCACATACATTTTAGCTTTGCAATGATTCCAAGGTCTGAATGTGGTGTCTGGTGATTCTCAAATAAAAAATCTGGTGTAAAAATGCATAACAACCAGCAAGGACCTTTGTGTGAATGTAGACCAAAAACATGTCTGCTCAGAATAACAACAGTACAAATACAGACATAAGTTAAAGCTACTTTATTCGTTTCCACTGACTGTTATCAAAAGGAGAAGTAAGAAATATACTGCATGTGGAAGCATCTTCAGTTGCTGCTGCAGACTGCAGGAGAAGAGTCTGTGTACACCATTTGGAACAAGATAAATGATGAAGTGAGGAAGTTGGGTACATTCATCGACAACACAATTGCCTAACTCTACCCTATCTCCCCTGCTCTCTCTGTCACTGTCTCAAGGTGTAATGTACTGTAAAATGGAGCTTGCTTCACTAAGCCCCCTTTATTAGTTTTTCTTTTTACAGGCTGTGATTTGCACAAATAATTTCCTGGTCTCCATATGTTTGCTATGGGCCAGTACTCAGGTTTTCCTGCTCAAATTAGCGCTCATGCAGTAAGCCAGAGCTGATGTCTATTGGATACCTGCACACGAACAGTTCTTTCGAAAACTACACAGTCCACATTTCAACACATTACACTTGGCAAGAGAAAGTGTGTAAAACCCTTTGGGATTTCCTGATTTAATTACATAAAATGTCATCTGATGTGCATATTTGCTACAAGTACAGGCAAACACAATGTGCATAAGCCGATAACACACAAATAATTAGGATGTTTTTATTGAACATTCACAGAGTTGGTGAAGGCAGGAAGTAAACACTTGGATTCGATAACTGATGCAAGAGAAACTTTGGCAGGAATAAACTCAAACAAGTGTTTCCAGTAGCTACAGATCAGACCAAACAACTCTCCAGATGCCATCCCATGGTATCTCTGCTGGGCTAAGGTCTGGCCTCGAACTGGGCTTCTCGGAAAGACTGATTCTCTTGGTTTGAAGTTATTCTGTACATTCTGTTACTCTGATTAAGGGTCATCTTCTTGCTGCATCACCAGCATCTATGCTTCAGCTGGCAGAAAGCCACCCTGACATTATCCAGAAAGATATCTTGATAAAGTTGGGAAATTTTATCATTTTACCTTCAATGATGGCATGCTGCCTATCTTTAGCTGTTGCTCTCATTTTTTTTCTAACCCAGTAAACATTGTGCTTTGTGCTTTTCAAATCATCTTCGCTGGGGAGAGCAGCCCCACTGCTAAATCATCTCCATTTATAGACAGTTTTTCTAACTGTGGACTGATCAATAAGCAATCTCTTTGAGTATACTGTGTAACCCTTTCCAGCTTTATGCAAATCAGCACTTATTGATGGTAAATCTTCTGAGATCTCATTTTTTGCGAGGGATGCTTCATGTCAGCAGATGCGTCTTGTGACCAGCAAACTCAAAATGATTGAATGTTTTTTGCAAGTCAAAGCAGCTCTAACCCACATCTCAAATCTTGTTTCATTGATTGGACTCCAGATTTGCGAACTAGCCCAGGGGTTTACATACTTTTCCCAGCCCACGCAGTGAACATTTGAATGTTATATGATTCAATATGGAACAGAACAATGCAATACTTTGGGTGTTACTACTTAAAGTATATTCGCTGACTTTTTCCCTGCTGCTGTAACTGATCATACTTACTACATCGAAGCTTCCTGTTCCAGAAGATCAGCAGCCTGCTGGTATTTCTTGAGAGGCTATCTACTGTATTATGAATGAGTAGGATTTGGCATTCCCCTGCTGTTCCGAGGTCCTTCATTGTAAAGTCACACTGAAGGTATGCTTTTGGCATGGTGCATCTGGGCCTGGTGCAAGCCGCTTTGATCACATCTCCACAATGACAGTGTTGTGTGATCCTACTTTAAGCTGACAGTGCAAAGCTTAGGCTTGTGTGTGGCTACAGGGAAAAGGCCATGAAGGAGGAGATGAGGTCTGAATGAGGGTGGATTAGTGCAATGGATAGTACAACTGAGGGATGTTCAGATGGATAGTGGATGTGATCTTGAATTATGTATGTAAGATGCCTGCGTGCATCATAAGTGCTTGCAGCTCCCCTGCACTGATACCGATGCAGAGTGACAGACACAGGGTGCATACATGTTTTTTAATTGTTTCAGCTTCATAAACGCTAAATAATGAAGATATTTATTTTTTCATGTCCTTCAGTGCAGCTGACAATGCAGACGTATGTGGATGTAGTGAAAGGCGAGAGACCAGAGGCTAGAGGAGTTGCAGCAACTTGACTGTCCTTGGGCGTCCTTCAGGGATGTCATGGTCATGCCTTAATGGAGTGGATATGTCCCTGTAAAAGCTTTCACTCCACAGAGGCAGAGTGGGCTTCATAAACAGCTCATGCAGCACTGTTAGTGTTCTGTTAGTGGTGCTGAGGAAAAATGCTCACTTTCACTTTAGAGGCAAACTTTTTATAGGAAGCCTCACAAATTCTAAAGATATATTAGCTTACGGCGAGTCCTCGAAGATACTGTATGTGTCAACACTGTTCTCAGGGCTGGATTGACCTCTTTTGCTGAAATATCAATGAAGCCTGTGGAGGACTTCGTTTTAAAAGGTCTGCCTGGGTAGTTTCCACTTTGTGTGTTTCTACGGCGACACTGTGTTTCACTTTGATTGGGAATGACCTTGTTCTCTTTAATGCTTTTTGTCCTTGTCAAATGATGTGTTGCCTCTTAGCTCACTCTATGAGAACAAGAAGCTCTGCATCTGGGCCGATCATCTGCAGCGAGGCAGGGACTGACTAATCTGGTCCAACAGACACACGGAGCGTACAAGACGGGCTTAATGTCCTTTTGTTTACTAAGCTCATCTACCATCTAGAGGAAAGAGAGTATATGAAGTAGGTTTAAACCCTTTCATCTTCAACAAGACATTTCAGCAGTTAAGAATACTTTTGGTAGTGAGGGTAACCCCAATCATCTGCAATTAATGCTCATAGTCGGGAGGCTTCGCCAGGCTTTTGTTGATTCCAGCAAAATCAAGATTCATGTCAGTTCACTACAAGCATCCATCACAGTGAAGTAAACTACAGAAGTAGTATAACTGTGGATTGTTTTGATGTCTTGCCTGCGATTGAACGCTTTGAGGGAACCGTGAGAGCCTGAAATGCACCGCAGCTAACGCCAACAAAGCAGTTGGCGGTATTGGACAGGGAGCCTGTTGTCATGAGAACACAGTGAAGGGCGGGGAGGAAATGAGGAAGCTGCCTGGCTTCATTAGATGAAATAGCAGGAGGGTTTTATGTGGATATAACCAAGATTAATTGGATTCTAGTGATCTGCTCAAAATGTGACACTGTCATTTGGAGTTATGAGCCTGGCGCCAGCTGCCAAAATGATTATGACTCTGTTTTAATGCAAACATGCCACTGTTGGATGGTCTTACGCAACTAACAGATATGTGTTGAAATAGCAGCACAACTCAACCGCAGTCAGCTGGATGTGATCATCCTTTATCAGAATGATACAGTTTTACCAGGACACCTCATAGCAACTTATTTATTTAGACATAGCCTGAATACAGCATTGAAACATTTTTTTTGACAACAGCTTCCAGATTTACATTAGAAAATAAATCTTAAACACTAACATAACGATAACAAAGATCAGTATGTGGGGTTTACAAATGTCTAAAAGCTTTTCCATTTGGTTATAGATCATCTTCCACCATGTAAACTTTACTGGGCACTGTTGCATTTAAGGCAAACACAACCCACATGCTCAACAAACTGTCAGCTGTCACTCCTGTCACATCATGGTGCTGAGCCTGTGGCACTAAAGCCAGTCAAAATCTCTTTGCAAAGAGCGAAAGCATCACACTCTTTCCATGTCACATTTGCCAGTGCCTCTGGTGTCTCAAAGTAATAGCGCGTCTAATAGCATCCATCCCTTTTATATTTGAAGCTATTGCAATATGCTCAGGCCGCACATAGCAGGGGTCTGAAAAGGCCTTGGCTGCCAAATTTCCAATCCCTCCTGATAAAAATATTCTTAACCGACTACGTCCAATGAAGCAAATAAACAATTAACCTCCACAGTCATCCACAAGCCCCGTGCTCTCCCATCTGTTCTCAGACTGTTATCATACACTCATCGTCCTCTCTCACTTCTTGACCTTTTTTTTTTGTCTTTCTGTCCTGCAAAATGAGCGTGTTTCGGCTTCTGAGATTAATTTTCTGAGTGAATAAATATAATTTCCTCACCTCATTGACTGCACTATTAAACAAAATGTTCATATTTCCACACAGCCTTTGACACCGGTGCTGTTAATACTAGATGTCCCAGTTACAGTGGAGGTCTTCTCCATCATCCATGTCATTAGTAAATTTTTTAAATTGTACAACTTTATTATATTTCCCAGTGACCCCTTGCATTCATTATGATTTTGATACTAACATTTCCTGTCATGTAATACCAGTTGTTGTTTATGACACAAACATGATGTACAGTGCACTGTGTCCCACTGATTAATCTAAATGTGTTATAACGTTTATAGCCATTTTACTGCTGCGTCTCTGTGATGAGAATATTTTGTCTGTTGGCATTAGTCCAGACTAAAGTTATGCAGGGATTATGAATTTGTCTAGACAACTCTTTTGCAGGGCAAGATTTTCACATCTGAAAATGAAATATTCAGCATTTATGAGGTGATTTTGTACAAACATCTTAGGTGAGGTCTTACTTGTCTTCCATGACGCTGACAGGTGTAATTTTCAGTAAAATTTCTTGACAAATATTGGATGGATGCCATGAAATTTGGTGCAGATATCAATAGTAGAATCCTAACTACTCAATCACTTAACATGATCACTTAACTTTTCAAATAGGTTAAAACCTGATCTACTAAATTAATGAAATTCCCATCAGCCTCAGCTACTTAATGTTTCCTGCAATGAGTCTAACATTGCAGGGATTTCTTAAATGCCACGCAATACATTACTCAGAGATGTTCCCCACACTGCTAGGAATGGGAGGTGTTGGTCCCATTCCCCTTCTTCCTTCCATTGCTGGTGCTTGGCAGCAGTGGAACAGGTACTGTAATTAAATACTGTAGTTTTGTTCCTTATTTAACCATGTTGCTAAATTCATGTACATGTTCATGTCACTTTGCACATCTGCACTATTTTAGCACAATACACTGATCAGCCACAACATTAAAACCACTGACAGGTGAAGTGAATAACATTGATCATATTGGTACTATGTGGTGTTCTGCTGGAAAACCTTGGATTTTGCCATCCGTGTTGATGAGACTTAGACACCCAAATAAACATTGTCCCAGAACAAGCACACTCCCTCATGCAAATGGCAATCCCAAATGTCACTGGCCTACCCCTGCAGGAAAATGCACCCCACCACATGGCAACAACATCAAACAATCAGGAACATGACAATGGCCCAAGATGTTGATTTGACCTCCAAACTTCCTAGACCCCATTCTGATCAAGCATCAACAGGATGCAGTGGAACAAGTTTGATTGACAGAGGCCCCACTGCACAAGCCAGAGTACCCAAAGGATCCAACTGCCAATGTC
>OMNN01042972.1:0-13052 GCA_900302755.1 Chromis chromis
ATACACAACCACAGCTGGAGCACAAACTGGAGCACACTTGTCCTGCTAGCTCCCTATGTTGTCTGGTATTGCTAGTGGACTCAAAGCAAAGATCATCTATGCTGAATTTCAGTTTAATAATAATAATAATAATAATAATAATGCATTGGTTTTATATAGCGCTTTTCTAGACACTCAAAAACGCTTTACATTGCATTATTCATTCACTCCATACTCGATGGTGGTAAGCTACGTATGTAGCCACAGCTGCCCTGGGGTAGACTGACGGAAGTGAGGCTGCCAATCTGCGCCATCGGCCCCTCCGACCACCACCAACCACTCACTCTCTCACTGCATTCACCCAGGCAATGTAAAAATAAAAATACATGTACTGTACTAAGGATGTTTCTTTTAGACATAAGACTTTTTTTTATTTACCATTGTGTAGCAGTAATATCCATTGTTTTTATCATTATTATATTGGGACTCATACCTCAGTAAATTGCTGTTGAATTCTTAAAGGTTGGAGGCGATGAAGGTCACCGATGAAAGGTAGAGCCCATGGTCCAGGGGGAAAGTTTCTCGGAACTCTGTTCTTCCAAATATCAGTCAACAGCAGAAAAACACAGAAAAATATTAAAATGCTGCTGCTGTCAATCCAGTCCAATCCGAGAACACTGAATACCGTCTCCATTTCTTCGCTTCAAGTGCGCTGCCACGACTGAACCGAGGGCAAGTCAGGTAAAGGTGTGACTGTATTTATATAACCCAGTCGGGATATATCGACCTTTGTGTGCACGTGTACATATGCCTTTCAGTGATGGAAGGATGACTAAGACCTTCTTCAGCAAAACAAACAGTACTTTCACAGTGTAAAAATACTCTCCCACAAGTAAGCAACCTGTTCTGCATTCAAAATGTATACTTCTATTTTGTTTTAATATTCAGCACGGCCGTTGATTTTGTAGATTTATGCTTTAGTAATGTGTGTAGATTGATGATTAATTGATTGAACTGACTCCCTTTTAAGATTAGTCTGAGACGTAGCAAAAATGTGTACAGCTTCAGCGGGTCTGAAAACTTTGAGAAATTACATTTTTCTAACAAGAATGGGTCCAGCTTGTTTTTTTTTTTTTTTTTTTTAAATTTTGAGATTGTTAATTGGTTTCAAGATTCTTTTAGTATGGTAATATCAATTACACTCAAATAAAGGCTAAGAATACTTCCTCTACCACTGGTCAAGATACCCTTGTTTTTCTTATTTTCTTTCACTGGCTATTTTCCATCTCCAACTTCAAAAGCTTCACAGGGAAAATCCAGAAGTTTGCTGATAACATATCATACTTCCTGTACCTGATAAACAGCACTAACAGGGGCTGTTTTGTCCCACATGCCAAAGATTAGACTGAAACCACAGTATGAACTTGAATACACAGCAGTATGAATGAGAAGCATGAACTACATCTCAATTTTATGATTTATTTACACATATTTCAGGTTTTAACAAGTCTGACCAAATCAGTGTCCAATGTCATGGTAAAACTGCCATGAGTTTTATTACCTGAAAAATACAATACAAAATGCTGATAAGGTGCTTAGTAATTTTATCTATTGGAATATGAAGAAAAGCAGAATGTCCAGAATCTCTCTTAGAGAGGAGTGCAGGAGTTACCGCTTATTTATAGTACAACAGTGAACAGTTTGCCCACTGGCTCATTTTGTATGGTTGACAAGTTTACCCTATTGGATTCGTATTGACCATGTCAGAAATTCTAAGTCTGTGCAGTCTAACAGTGAAAAGGACTGAAGTAATGTGGTGAGCAGTGAATTCTGTTAAAAACGGGAATGTTTAAAGGATTTATTTAATATTTTTCACATTTTATTTCATTTAATTCATCATTGAATGCAGTGGATTGCCTAAATAATGTGGAACAGTTTTTTGAAAAGGTTGAGAAGAAGAAAAATGCGGGCACTGCTCCCGCTTCACCATGAAGATTCTCCGACTACTTGTCCATGGGCGACACACCAGTCACTAACAAGCTCAAAGACGGGACTGATGCGAACACCGGATCTGGTGCTAGCACCAGCTAGCCCTAACCCTAACCCTCCACACATGAAAGACGTACTGGAGTTGGATTATGAGGATGACAACAAGGATATCTCGGAGCTCCTCATATCCGAGGAGGATGAGAGTAAGGACAATGTCCTCAACCCCACTGTTCAAGTTGCCATACCAGGCGACAGGTGCCATATCAGGATTGGCGTAATGAGATAAATGCGGCATGAGGCATACGCAGGGCGTATCCCATAGTGAGACATCTCACTCATGCTACTCTGAGAATCAAGGTTACGCAAGTAACCTATAGTTTTACCCACACTACAGAAAAATAATAATATTGCAGATATACTTGTTGCATTAAAAGATAGATGTAGTTAGTAATTCAATGTGCTTAGAAACAGATGTGATTCAGTTTGCGATAGTTAGTCTTTTATCTTTGGGTGGCACAGAGGTGATAAGGTTTAGGACAGAGAGTGGCTCCCAGCTTATACTCCAGGTTGGGCTGCTCTCCAGCAGGTGACGAGAATGAAAACCTCTGAAGTAGGGAAGTGAAAAAGAGGAATAACTCCATCTTGGCCAGAGGTTCTCCGAGACACACCCGCTTACCTGAGAATACACAATATAACTGGTAAGTTTTATTCACAGCATTTAAAAGATATTCACTTTGGTCACAGATTATTACTGCAGCTCTGAAAGAAACTCAGGATACCACAGAGACACGGATCCCCTCCCAACTTACAACCCTCATAATGTAAATAGTCACTCAGGCAAACAGTTGATGACAAGAAATGACATGTAGTATGCTTTTGTTATTTGGCCTCTAAAACCATGGCTAAGACAAAACGTAACAGGATTATAACCACTGACTCACCTGCAGAAAAAGGAAGGAAGGCCTCTCTCTTCCTAAATTTACCTTCCTGGTCCAGAAAGTGCTGAGGGTTAAAGGAGTGTGGAGTTTCCCACATCGACTCATCATGCAGGACTGAGTTCAGGGTAGCCATTACCATTGTGCCCTGAAGAAATTAAAATGATATATAAAACAAGTGGAGTCATAATATTTGAGATCACAGGAACAGCCATCAACAGAGTCACTGGTATAAAGAGGGTAAATACAGAGGCTGAGTATAAAAATGTTTGTGCTAAAACTTGCATATGATTACAATGCTATAATGTTCAAGATGTTTCCTTGTATTAAAATTAAGAAATGTGTGTGTTAAAGTTCAGGGTAAGAGATGAGGTAATCTGGCCTTAAGCTGGATGCAGCCAGCATCCGAGCAGGCCTAACAGTTTGCACACTGAAAAAAGGGAAGTTGAGATAAGGTGAATTTGCCTAACGTACATGAAATGTGTGTGTGCTGAACAGACACTGGTACACAGTATACTGGCATAGAATATAATAAGATAATACAAAAATGATTCTAATGTTGTTATGATTAAAAATGACTCTTAGTAACAAGAAATTAATGCTGTCTAGTTTAAAAAGGAGAAGTACAGCTACAAAAGAGGAAGGAAATATGTATAGAAAAGCTCAGTCCTCTACTTTTGACCAAATTAGTTAACCCTGATTAAATAGTATTTGTATGTCTAATCAAGAGCTACTGCTTTGCCAATGCTATTAAAATGCAATACATTTTAATCATGCATTTAAAGAGAAGCATTATGGATTACTGGAATTAAGTACCTGAAGTTCATGAATTCTACATGGTAGTAAAATGTTAAGCTAATTGTGTGCATCATATCTGATGGTTCTTAATGGTTATTCTAGTCACTAAAGCCACCATATCATTATAAACGCTGCCCCTGGGGTTTGCTGTTCTAACCTCTAAACTAAAACCTAGCAACTTACAAAGAGCCCCAGTCAATAAGAGGAGAGCTGTCGTTAACTTTTGGATTGGAGACAGTTAGAGTTAGGCGAGTCTTCCTTGACTCCAACTTAATTGTTCTGCTGAAACCTATTAGACAATGGTACTGTAGGCAGTTAGAACCTGACCCCTGAGATGGAAAGCTGGACCGTTTACCACGTTAAGGGGTATACCCGGCTAGACTGACAACAGTTATCTCTTTAGTATTCATTCAAGTGAATGCTCATACAGGAAACTTTAAGAACTTCTGATCCATTAGCTAATGAACTTCAGTAAAAGGTCCAGAAGAGCTGCAAAATGGATTATTGTGCCATATACCGTATATGGTGTAAAATGCCCTGTATTAGGAATCATCTGTGCAAAAGTGCAGAGATTGTTTTATACGTTTTAGCCATGAAACTATATGAGTGCAGTGCCTGATGTCAGAGGTTAAACTCTGTTTAAAAAAAAAAAATCTGTGACAACAATGTAGAATCTTTACTTGAATGCTGCTTTTGATCAGCAGAGTGAATTCTTGCTTTTGGTATTTGACTACATTCTAGAATCTTGTCTGGAAGCTTTGTTAGCCCAAAACAACTCTCTCGGGCAATTACCAAGATGGCTGCCAAGTGGTGAGACTTGCCTCAAAGGACTTTGGTGGAGCTCAAGTTGCCCCTGTTACTAAGCAACACTCTCAAAGGCTAGATGATGATGTGTGTAAAAATCTTAAAAAGTGAATGCACACAAAGCTCCTGGACTGGACCATATCCCAGGCCGCGTCCTCAAAGCATGTGCTCACGAACTGGCAGATGTCTTCACAGACATTTTCAACCTTTCCCTGCTCCAGTGTGTAGTCCCCACATACTTCAAGAAAACAACAATCATCCCGGTAAAAAGCCAAATGTGAGTTGCTTAAATGACTATCGGCCTATAGCACTGACCTCTACCATCATGAAGTGCTTTGAAAGGTCAGTTAAGGCTCACATCTCAGCCTCCCTGCCCTCCACACACGACCCATTGTAGTTTGCCCTACAGGCCTAACAGGTCCACAGATGATGTAATAGCATTTGCACTCCACACTGTGCTCTCTCACCTGGACCAGAGGAACGCATGTGCGAATACTGTTCATCGACTACAGCTCTGCCTTTAACTGCATCATCCCATCAAAACTCGTCATGAAGCTCAGGGCCCTGGACATCAGCTCCTCCCTGTGCAGCTGGATCCTGGACTTCCTGACAAACAGACCACAGACGGTGCAGATCAGCAACTCCTCCTCCTCCACACTGACTCTGAGCACTGGGGCCACCCAGGGGTGTGTCCTTAGCCCTCTGCTTTTCTCCCTTTATACCTATGACTGTACGTCCACGCAAAGCTCCAACACAATCATAAAATTTGACACCACCATTATTGGCTGCATCACAGGTGGTGATGAGACGGCCTACAGACAGGAGGTGAGCGCACTGACGTCATGGTGCAGTGACAACAACCTCCTGCTCAACGTCAGCAAAACCAAGGAGATGATTGTGGACTACAGGAGGCTTCAGGGAGAAGGACACGCCCCATCTACATCGAGGGAGCAGCAGTGGAGAGACTCAGCAGCTTCAGGTTCCTGGGGATCATCATCAGCGAGGACCTCAGCTGTTTTCGTCACACTGACCTGATCTTAAGGTCAGCGAGACAGTGCCTCTTCTTCCTGCGGTGTCTGAAGAGGGTTTGGCATGAACACCAAGATTCTGTCAAACTTTTACAGATGCACCATTGAGAGTATCCTGGCTGGCAACATCACGGCCTGGTATGGCAGCTGCACTGCCCTGGAGCGCAAAGCACTGCAGAGGGTAGTAAGATCAGCCCAGCGCATCACCAGAGCAGAGCTACCAGCCCTCCAGGACATCTACAGCCAGCGCTGCAGCAGGAAGGCAAAGAGGATCCTCTCTGACCCCAGCCACAGACTATTCATGCTCCTACCGTCTGGCAGGCGGTTCAGGAGCATCCGGACTAGAACCAGCAGGTTCAAGGACAGCTTTTACCCACAAGCCATCAGACTGCTGAACAGTTGATCTACCACACACACACTCACACACTCTTACACTCACACACACGCTCACGCTCACATTAGAATGCAATTTTAATGCATGATTAAAATTGCTCACAAATACAGTAACACTCACTCATTCAGTTACACTCACA
This sequence comes from Chromis chromis, assembly GCA_900302755.1. Lineage (NCBI taxonomy): Eukaryota > Metazoa > Chordata > Actinopteri > Pomacentridae > Chromis > Chromis chromis. Next base: position 6,067 of record OMNN01042972.1, read on the forward strand.
CACACGCACTAGCCACTTAAAATATACTTTAAAAATGTGAAGGTCTTCTTGCACTAATTACTCTTGTGTTTTCATTTTTTATTGTATTGTATTTTATTTTTATTTTACTTTATTTTTATATATACATATTTTATCCTAAATAATGCACCGTGAAGTTGAGCCGGCACTAAGCAATAAGAATTTCATCACTGGTGATGATGTACATTGTTACAAATGCATGACAATAAAGAATCTTGAATCTTGAATTGAATCTTGAATCTTGATTCTAGAGTGTTGTCATAGATCAGTGACATCAGAGCCGAACAATTGATTATAAAGAATCTCATTCAAATGCTAAAATACTATATGAAACACCTGCATCAACCAATGCTTAACATGTGGAATGTGTACCTTTGGAATTGTGTACTTATCCAGTGTGGTGTCCCTGCTTGTACTGCGAACCACATTGAAAGGAATGATGTTGCCCATTCTCTGTATTTCATGGATGACTGCATCAGTATAGGGCATGTTTTCTCTGTCAGCCATGGAGGGCTGTCTGGATGAACCAACCACAGCATCTATCTCAGCCTGGACTCTCTCTGTACAAAGTGAAAGCAGGAAACAATATTAGTCTGTGTGCTCATCCCACACCTTGTCTCCAATACAGGACTGACCTCTGACAATATAAAGTCATATCAAGATGCTTACAAAAATGCAGACATAGCAGACACTACTTGTACACCCACTCTGTATGTCAGGGTAGTAGATCATATACAGCAACCCCCAGCGTAAAGTAGTGGCAGTAGTTTCAGTTCCAGCACCAAAGAGGTCCAGAGTGCAAATACACAAATTCTTGAGATCAAATCCAGCATCTTTGTCCTCCTCCTATCAGTGACACAAGAGACAGAAGCAGGAATCAGTTAAAATGTATAATTAGAAAACCAAAAAGAACAAACACAAAATAAACACACTGAAACACTCACATCTCCCATTTCTATGAGAAAGGAGTCGATGTAGTCTCTTGGTGATGAGGGGTCGAGGGTTTCTCTGTGTTCTTTGATCTTGATTTCAGTGAAGTTGATTATCTTCTGCGTCAAAGTGAATATCCTCTGATGAGGTCCAGGCAGCCGCTTCATCAGCCAGGGTACTATGTTGTAAATCTACAGAGCAGGAAGACAGTTATTAAATCCTCTGAGAGGTGGGGTATAAAAACTTTTATTTTTCCCTGGTTAAATCATCTTTTAATGGGTAAAAAAATACTGTATTACCATTAGCTTTCAAATAGAGATCCATATTACTGTATGTCCATATGGTCCACTTATTCATCACCTATGATCTGATGGATTTTCACATAAACCTGAGTCATCTGACAGTTTGCCAGAACCAACATCTATGCTTTTGACCATATTTGTCCCATAAATGAGTTTTTGCTTCTGCAACCACAAAGGCTGCCGTCTTCCTTGCAATACAAAACCTGTTTGCTGACTCAGGAGTCCCATTAGCTACTAAAATCCAAAAGAAACCCTTCTTTGACTTGATCGCCTCCTCCTTTTACGGTGCAGCCCTGACAGACACCAAAAGCCTCCTGGCCACAGCTCAAACTAGCTGCTTCAGCAATGGAGGCTTTAAACCTGGACCTCTGATGTCAAGTCCCCAGCCTCCCCTAGGATGTAAGACAAATTATTCTGGAGGTGTGAGTTGAAGATCATAGTCACATCTCACCCTCACTACCAGTTTAGCTTTCCTAGGTCTATCTGGCAGTCTCACCTGCCACTGGATACAACTTACCACCAGATAGTGATCATTTGACAACTCCTTTCCTCACCTCAGTATCCAAGACATACAGTCTGATTTGACATACAAACACCAAATAAATCATTTTCTGTGAAGATTCTCAGTCATCCAGGTCATGGTTATCCTCGTAGTTTTAATTGTAGCATCTGGACTTGGTTGAGTTAGCTCGAAGACGTTTCACCTCTCATCCAAGAGGCTTCATCAGTTCTAGACTGACTGGTTGGGAGTTCCAAATTTTATACTCTACAGGAGTCAGTAACATTATTGAGGCTATTGTCTGCTGGGTGAGTGACCCTCATTCTGTTTGTTGTTAAGTCATTCACTCTCACAATGAGGTTCGTGATTAATAAATCATTGTACTTTGGCCTAGAGTGCTCTGGTACCACGTACACTTATGAGCAGCCTTATGCTTGATAATTATGTTCATTATGGACAATTCATGACTAGCACAGAAGTCCCTGTAATGGAACACTGCTCGGATTCAGGTCTGGAGGGCCCCTCCTCGCAACCACATGAGCACTGAAGTACCTCAGCAGAACTTTATAGCCTCCAGGTGGAACCCTCTTGACGATACCACCAGGTACACCAAGAAGGACGGATACTCTGAACTACGGTTTGATTGGGGAGCACAGATAAGTTAGTCAACCCACAGTTGCAGGTAGGCAGCCATCTGTGGGATAACCTCCAACAAAGCAGCACTCAGATATGGGTTTGTACATGGCTCTTTGTCTGGGCCCCTCACCTGGTACCATAAGAGACCAAGCCAGGACCTTACAGTATGCTCCAGATAACATAGCTTGGATGCACAAATCTCCCCACTGTGGTGATTGAAGAAGGTCCTTTTACAATATTATTATTAGAAACTGTTTTAGTTAGAAACTCCTAATTTTCTATGATTACATGATAATGCAGTCTGTTTCCAAAGGATGCTCACCTGTGCCCACACACTTGTCTCCAAGTATAGGATCTCATTGAAGGCCTGAAGAATAGACTGGTGCTGCTTATCAGCGTACTCGAATCGATGCCCAAACACCAAACAGCAAATGATGTTGGACACAGCACTGTTTATCAGTGACTGCGTATTAAAAGGCTTGCCTGTAAAATAAAGAGAAAATATAGATCAGACACAGAAGGTTTGTTAAAAAAAAAAAAGAAACCCCGTGTGAAAACAGATTTAGGAAAGTGCATGGTTCTGTGTAAATTGACCTCATGATAACGTTGCGGCTTCTCAAATTAATTTATTGTAAACTGACTAGCTGCTTCAGTTCTGATACAAAGAATAAGGATGTTCCTTTAACTTATGACTTGCAGTATTTAGATTCATGAGCCGATGCACTAATGTGTTGGTGTATGCTTCTGTGTGCAAAGTTGAAAGGAAAAGGTCATCTTTATGTAACAAACATTAAAAATAATGGAAAGTAATGCAATTCATTATAAACAAGGGTCATTTTTGTGCCTTGCTGATCTGCAAAAGCCTCCGTGAGATATCGACTCTCCTCCTGGATGAATAGCTCCAGAGTCTTCTTGCCCAGACCAAAGTTTCTGAGTGTATGAAGAGCAAATCTCCTCTGCTGCTTCCATAGATTACCAGTTGATATCACAATACCTTTTGGGAACACAACACAGCATTAGACCAGAAATTATCTGATGCTGCTGGTGTCAAACATCAGCTCGGAACGTTTAAAATAAAATGTAAAACACACCACCTTTATTTCCAAGCATTTCCTCAAATAACGGTATGGAGGGACGATCTACATAGTCTTCTCCTCGTTGGACCAGGGCTTCTTTCACAAGCTTGTAGCCATTGATGACCACAAGCCTTCCGCCAAAGAGACGGAGGCTGAAAACTTGTCCATATTTCTCTGCAAACTGAGCACAGACAGATTGGTGTTGTGGTGCAACACTGAAGTGACATATCTTCTGCTTAAAAAACACAAACCAGCTTGATATGGATGACTGTTTCATGTTTTAATCTCTGATTCTGGCTGCTTCTATTGACATAGTGACTATGATAGCGTCTTTAAAAATGCCATTTTGCTACTGATGTAAATTAGTTTCTTCTTCTATTCTAAATTCCCTTGCAATTATCCTCAGGTACACTATTTCATTCCACTCATACACCCTAAAGAAGGTGACCGCAGGTCCTAGGACAATGCAACAAAACTGCCACAAAAATATGACACATCTCAAAACAAAAAAACAAGCGGCAAATCTATGTCTGAATTAAACCAATGCCGGAGTGGCACAAAATGCTGCTAATTTAAAGCCACAGGAGTACTGCTCCCCACAAGTCTTTCTAAACAGGTCCTATGCTGACGTGTTTGCTCCAGTGTTCACAACATTGTTCAACCTCTCTCTGAGTCAGTCTGTGGTCCAAACATGCCCACCACTCAGGTGCACTCATCTCAGAAGCAATGAAGTGCTTTGAAGGGACAAATCAGTTCTGTTTGCTCCCTGAATCTCTGGATCCTCAGTTTGCTTACCGAGTGAACAGATCCACAGTTGATGCCATCTCCCAGGTGCTGCACACCACCCCCACTAATCTGGACAGGTGAAAGGGGACTATGTAAGATTGTTGTATGTTGATTTTGATTCAGCCTTCAATACCATCATCCCCAACAAACTTTACTCCAAGCTGTCCAGTCTTTGTCTGAACACCTTTCTGGGAGCTTGGAGCCTGGATTTCCTGTCCACTAGAACCCAGGTGGTCTGGGTGGGCAGACATATCCTGTCAAAGTGATGCCGGACTAACAACCTGCTGCTGAACATCAGCAAATCCCTGATTGTGGACTATGGCAAAAGTCAGCAGAGGAATTTTACTTCACTGAGGATAAATGGATCACTTGTGGAGATGGTGTGCAGCTTTAAGTACTAGAGAGTGCACATCTCTGAAGATATGTCATGGACCAAACACACTGACGACCGCGTGAAAAAGGTGAAGCAGTGTCTATATCACCCCAGATAGCTGAGCCACTCTGAAGCGCACTCCACCCTCCAAGACATCTTCACAAGGAGGACTGTGGTCAGGGCCAACAGGATCATGGGAGACCCCCACCACCCAAGCAACAGACTATTTGAGTGCCTATGCTCCAGCTGGCACAACATCAAGGCAAACCCACAGAGACTCAGGAAGAGCTTCTTTCTTTATGCTGTCAGGACTGTAAACCTAACCTCAGGTCTAATTCCAAATGATAGCACCTCATCTGAAACAGCAACAGCACACTGGATTAATGCAAATATGCACATACCATGTAGTAGTAGACATATCAACATGCACGTGCGCTCTTATGCATAAACATAACACACACACACACACACACACACACACACACACACACACACACACACACACACACACACATGCAACTCTTTCACAATGTATACTGCTCTTTAGACTCATAATCTCCTCATTATCTATGGCTGTACCTATGCCTTGCAGAACAGTCACTTTGCATTTCATACTGTATGAGCATGTGACAAATGAAAACTCTTGAATCTTATTCTTTTTTTGGCCACTTTATTGCACTTGAGTCAATGATTTCTTGTTTCTCATGAGGTCTTGTCTGAATTAGTTGTATTGCAACTAACAGGTGAATGAATAAAAATTAATGGGAGTTGGAAAAGGGAAAGGAGATCCTAAGTACATTTTGTTAAGCTTTAGATTTTTGAATTTACCATTATATAATAATAGATTCAGAATGTATACATCCATGCCTCTATTTTCTCCTCATTATTGTTATTGTTATTATTATTGTTGCTGCTGTTGTTATATATGAATTTGTACCTCTGTGAACTGCAGATGAAGTCTTGAAGGTTGGATGCGATGCAGATCACCAATGACAGGTAGAGCCCACGGTCCAGGAGGGAAGTTTCTCGGCACTCTGTTCTTCCAGACATCAGTCAACAGCACAAAAACACAAAAAAACATCAAAATACCCCTGTAATCGATCCACTCCAGACCAAGAACGTCATATACTGTCTCCATTTCTTCGTTTCTTTAAACTGAACAACTTATTTCAGAGTTTTAACCGAGCTTCTACCACGAAGGAGGGTTCAGCCTGGTGAACAGCTTCCAAGAAAACAGGATAAGAATCATTGTCAAGACAAGTCTCACTGCTCTGCGTGGCTGACCTTCAAAATAAAAGCATGTTACTGATTTGTTTTACCCATTGCAATACCACAGTGTATCCCCTCACTACTTTATATGCTGCTGAGTAGCTTAATCTATAATATCCTTAAATAATAATAAAATAAATGACGGTCCCCTGTGTGTGACATGGCGTAGCTCTCTGAGTCAAGCTTTATGTGATTTTTGTTTTGTTAGTATCGTCACTGTCTTTTCATTTGCGTTTTTAAGCGCTTATGTTAAGTATGATCGAGAGACTCTATTATAACTAGGAGAACTCAGTCAGAGGACTTTTGATACAAATGTCGTCGACTCGTTCCCGGAGCTACAGCTCCCCGCTGCAGTGACACAGAGCCAGGCTGCAACAGAGGGAACTTCTGGCACCCGGAGGCGGATACGGAAGCGTGGCAAGTGGGGAGGAGTACAACAGAGACTCCGCCGGCAGGCTACACTGTTGGCACTCAGAGAACTGCAGGACATGATCAGCGAACACGATAACTCATACCCAGATGCTGCTATTGTTATTGTAGGAGGTTTTAACCACTGTGATCCCCAAGTTCCATCAGTTTGTCACCTTCTCCACCAGGGGAAGCAGGGGTGGACTGGGTCAAAAAATCAGCACTGGCATTTTTGGCCCAGACCGGCCCACAACATTAGCTTGGTAAAGTTGGAAAGATATTCACAGATTCGGACTTCCATTAGTGACACCTTGTCAAAACAAACGATGCCTCTTTCCCATCGTTGTAAGGTAGACAATGTGCTACAAGTCCAGTTTTATCAAAAGTAGCTGTCTTTCAAGCTGCAGAAATCTATCGGTCTATGAGCAGCCGGCTGTGAGACGAGTGGATAGGGACCGTCTGCAAATTGCAAAACCGCTGCAACAGCGAAGAGAGACACGACACAGATATTCAATAACTTGTATATCAAGATATTGAATATCACTGTAGTGTCACCAAAATCACTTCAACCATCAACTGGCTCCTGCTGATCATACTACAACACTTAGTTTGATACATAAAAAATAAATAAATCATAATTTTATGGAATTTAAAAAAATAATAAATTCAATAATTTCACTTTCATGTAC
>OMNN01042973.1:0-12726 GCA_900302755.1 Chromis chromis
GATTGACAGAGGCCCCACTGCACAAGCCAGAGTACCCAAAGGATCCACTGCCAACGTCCTGGTGCCAGACCCCATAGGACACCTTGAGAGGTCCTCTTGTCCATGCCCAATGGTTCAGAGCATTTTTGACCACATAAGGGGGACCAACACAATATTAGGCAGGTGGTCATAATGTTATACCTGATCGGTGTACATACATTGTGTCATGATAAAATGTTTTATGACAATCAAATTAATTGTTCATGTTTTATCATACAAGGTAATATTTAAAGTGTGACATGCAGTCGGGGCATGATCGGGACATGATGTGAGTGTGTAAAGGGCCAAATGTCACTATTTCTGAGGCTGCAGATGGAGGAACCAAGAAGGTAGAGTAGGCAAGGTGAAAGATTTGAGGTTTTCCAGGGCTCCGAGATGTGTTTTGTTTCAGGAAATCAAGAATATATCTCTATAATATAGTTTTGGGTGCCAAAAGTGCTGATTTTTAAGGCAACAATGGCAAGCAGAGTGAAATTGGGCAGATTTGGTATTGCAAAAATTGAATTGTGTTTAATTGAAATCACTGAAAATAAAAATGATACCAAAATCAAAGCAAGGTAAATGAGCAAATGTGGATTAAAAGTACCTCTAACACTATCTCTTTTTTTTGTTTTAGATCCTAGCCATTTAACAGTAACTGATATTTAGGTATTCTTTTTATTCCAGATTACATTCATTACCTAACTAATAACACTTTGAGAAGAAATAGTAGTTTATCTAATAGGTACAATAAAGGTTAAGTTATAGAGGACACTATTTTTACACTATTATTCAATCGTCTGTACATGTGTTTATACATGCATAATGCTGTAAACTATATCTGCAGATTCTGTAAATCTATTGTGGGATTGTGCTGCTGCTGCTTCACTGTTCATAATGTATTCTCTCACCACTTACTCTTGCAGTTCTTATTTTGTCTTTGTCACCTCATGTAACACTGTCAGACTGATTAGGATGTGTCTCACCATGTACTTCTCTCTTTTAGGTGAAGCAAATTATGGAGGAGGCAGTAACGAGGAAATTTGTGCACGCAGACAGCAGCCACATTATTTCCTTCTGTGGTAAATGGGTTTTTTCTGCTGCCTGCTTTTCTTGCATTTCACACTAAAAGCCATCATTCTTGGTCAGGTTTGTTTTAAATTGTAGGTGACATGAAGAATGTCTTTTCTGTCAGCTGTAATGTTTAATTTAAGATTAGCGACATAGACTGCACAGCACAACGTAAATCAAAGAGACAGAGTAATTTTGTTTAGAGCACCTTAGAAAAATGCCTAAAATTTGTCTTCCTTTTGTGTCGAATTTTAAAATGTGCAAATTATACCAAAGAATATTCTGTATTAAATAACATAAATCACAGCATTGGTCACAACCATATTTACATCTACTTAGAATGACATCACTTTGTGTCAAGCCCCGTCACCTCCTACAAGTTCAGCCTCACACAGTCTGTTCCGACCATTTAAATCCCAATGATTTATTTTTATTAGTCATGTCTATTTATATTTATTAAGGTGGATGGACAGATAGATATGTATTAAAGTAGACTAACACCCTTCAAAGGTGTTGATACTAACCAGAAGTGAGGCGTATGTGATTCACATCCCTCATATCCTAGCAACCGTAGACAGTGTTGAATTCAGTCTCTTTCTACTTGTGCCACCTGTGCTTGCCTTTCACCTGTTTTTTTTTATATAAAGAGTATTAAGGCCTGAGGCTATCACACAGAGGAAATTATGTTGCGCTCATGAGAGAAAAACTAAATTTTGGGGCAAATAAAAACATCCCACCTCAAGGACACAGAAATATGTATTAAGTTCAATAGAAATAAAAGATATCTAAGCTAAATATTGACTAATACTCTGTGTGTTTGTGTTTGTGCATAGCTGTGGTGGAGGCCTGTGTGCTTCATGGCCTGAAACGGCGTATTGCAGGCCTGCTGTGCAGTAATAAGGTTGCTGCACTCTTTATGAAGGTGGCAAAAAGCTTTTCGCCTGCTGAGGAGCTCTGCCACAAGGTCCAGGAGCTGGAACAGCTCATTGAAAACAGGTAAAATGTTAACCAGAGACATAAAATCATATGCTTTCCTTCTCTTTGCATATCTTTTGACTACTTTTTACTTTTATCTGCTATGTTGCGCACTAATGAATTGCTAACCTGTATGTTTTATTTGTTTTTGACGAACTGTTCAGACGTCTCATCAGTCAGGTTTCTTTTTCTGTTCTCTAGCAAACAGAACAATTCCTCGCTGAGTAATGACCGTAGTCGGCAATCCAAGTTGGCCAACCTTCCTCCACAAGCACTGAAACACTTGTGGGTCCGAACTGCTCTGATGGAGAAGGTCCTGGACAAGATTGTCCTGTACCTGGTAGAAAACAGCAGGTATCATTACTTATCTCAGAAACAGCTGCTTCTTTTTTTGGTTTCTGTGCATATTGACGTCAATAGTTTTCAAACTTTTTGAGCTTTTCGCTCATTTTGCCCATCAAAATATATAATGTGTCTGTGTTAGAGAACTTTTTGATAGCTTTGAAATGCAAAGAAGAATGTGGCCATGAATTTGAAAACCTTGATGCTAATACCATGATATTTCCTTTTGTATTATTTGCTTCAGTGCGTTCTATGAGAGAGAAGCAATGCTGATGGATCCTGTGGATGGACCTATTCTTGCATCTCTATTGGGTATTTTTATTCTTCCTGTACCAACTTTTAGATTATATAATTAATGAGTCAGAGCTTTATTTTAAACCTTGATTTGTGTTTTACAGTTGGCCCATGTGCTTTGGAGTATACCAAAGTTAAGACTGCAGACCATTTCTGGACAGATCCATCTGCTGATGAGCTTGTGCAGCGGCATCGTATCCACAGTGGCCACTGTCGGCAGGATTCTCCCTCCAGAAGGCCTGCTCTGGTTAGATAGTCAAAGAATTGATCCCTTTCTTGTAAAACAACCACCAGCCAGCCATATTCTACTTCATTGTATGTATGTAATACTTCTGATGTCATTTTTAACCTAAACCAGATCCAGAAGAGACAGTCCAGTGGCAGCATGGATGATCGTCCTCTCATGTGGGTGAGAGATTATGTTGAATCACTCCACCAAAACTCCAGAGCCACACTGCTGTTTGGAAAGAACAATGTCCTGGTGCAGCCGGTATGTGTTTTTCTTTCCTTTATAGTATAATATTACAATCATAAAGAATACATCAGGAGAGAGAATATTAAGCGAGGCTTGTCTACTTTCTAGGAAACTTGATCTGTTAACCCTCTGAACTTAAAAAAATATTTATCAGAGTAAGAATCAGTAGATTTGATCTAATCATGTGTGATGTATCAGGTAAATTAAACAAATCTAAGCTTAAAATCACGATATTTCATCAAAATCTATTTATTTTACTTGTGTCATTTTAACAATTCCAAAAAAGAAGGGATTTGGACTAACTAGATTCTGTAAAAAACTAAAAATTCCTTGGTGCAAGTGAAAAGCTACGACTGACTCAGGTGCATCCAGCAGTCATGTGACAAATATTCAGGGACTTTCCATCTAAACTCCGGCCTAGGTTTACACAGAGCAGATAGGAGATACATCTGCATCAAATCAAAAAATATAAATAGTAAAATATCTATAGTTTTTGCAATTTTTGTCAAATGAATAATCAAAGAAATCAAACTTTTAGTTTAGTTCATAATGTATAGCATTAAAACATTGCTTTACTGCACAAAAGACATTTTTGAGTTCCCTCTACTTCTAGCCATAGTTGTGCTGTTTCTATAGAGGTGCAGGACTTTATGTTTCTGTGAAAAAATGCAACAGGAGCAAGAAATGGCCAGAAACAGCTTTCAGAAGGTTAACTGATTTGTATCTAACTGGTTTGAATATTATTGCCATAAGACATCCTGTGATTTGTTACCTTTTGCTTGTGTCTGCAGAGAGACGACATGGAGGCCATCCCAGGCTACCTTTCTCTACATCAGACTGCAGATCTCATGACTCTGAAATGGACGCCCAATCAGCTGATGAATGGCAACGTTGGGGAGCTAGATTCTGAAAAAAGGTCAGACTGTTCAGTCTGTTGGAAACAAAGTCTTGTTTTTACACAGATGACTCATATTCACTTCTCTCTTTTTCAGTGTTTACTGGGATTATGCTATGACAATTCGCTTGGAGGAGATTGTGTATCTTCACTGTCATCAGCAAGGTATAGTTATATAGTTCCCTTCTAATCTCGATCAGCGAGTTTTAAGAGTTATTTATTTCATTCTAACTGTGTTGATTTCTGCAGTGAACAGCGGTGGGACAGTAGTTTTGGTGAGCCAGGATGGGATCCAGAGACCTCCTCTACATTTCCCCAAAGGAGGTCACCTGCTGCAGTTTCTCACCTGCCTGGAAACCGGCCTGCTACCTCACGGACAGCTGGACCCTCCACTATGGAATCAGAGAGGAAAGGTCAGCATAGACAGGGAATCATAAAACACTTCTATTGTAACAGTTATTGTTTCACATTTGGAATTAGCACACACAAGTTCATTCTCTTCCTATTCACAGGGAAAGGTGTTCCCCAAACTGAGAAAGCGGAGTCCACACGGCTCCTGTGATTCTGTATCAGATAAGGAAGATGATGAAGCGACCGATTATGTGTTTCGGATCCTCTTTCCTGGCAATCAGATGGAGTTTAGTGAGTGTCTTTAATCTTCCCATTCTCCCTCCCTGAGATAATGCAATAAAGAATCTTCAGAGATTAGATTAATCAGTTCTTTCCTTCAGCGTGTATTCAGTGTGCTTCTTTGTGTGATTAATTTCTCGCTTAAGTTAAACTGCTATATTATAATAATTTGTCTGCCTATTTAGTGTCTGTGTGTCCATTCCACATTATCATCTCGTCAACAATCAGGAGCCTTTGCATGGACATAAAGTAAATTGTCTGGCACATCTTCATCTCCATCTCCATCCTCACTCTTGGTTTGTTTCCCCATGTTTTTTTTAGTTTGTATTTTTAGACATGAGCTTTAATTTCCAAATCTGCTGGAATTGCATTTTGCTTATCATGCTGATAGTAGCAATTGTAATAATGATAAGTGGTTGCTATGCTGTGCAGTGGCCCTGGAGCTGATGGATCAGGGTGTCAATATGTGGCAACCGACCCCCAGAAAGTCCTCCTGCTCCTCCTGCTCTCAGAACGGCTCCTCCGATGGCTCTCTGCCTAATGGCTGCAATCAGGAAAGGTGAGTGTTCCCCAACAGCAGGCCCAAATCTACATTCAGATTATTCCACTTGACTAAGTTTGCCATTTTGCGACTTCACCAGGGCTCCCTTAAAGCTGCTTTGCGACACCATGAAATACCAGATCATCTCCCGTGCATTCTATGGATGTGAGTATAAACAATTGTGCTTCACTTTGTCAGGATTTGGGACAGTTTATTCTGATCAATCATTCATTCCAGTCGTCCCACAGTGAATATGTTTTTCTTCTGTAGGGCTTGCGTACTGCCGCCATCTGTCCACAGTCCGTACCCACCTTTCTGCGTTGGTCAACACCACTATAGTTGACCCTGATGCCCCCTGTGATGCTCGAGGAGGCCTCTCTGTTGAGGTCTGGGCCAGTTTCCTCAAGGACAGCTCTGTAAGATTCACACATGTATTGTATTGCGCTGTATTGTGAACTTATTCTTTTAAAGAGTGTGTTAGTTCAGTGTGATAACTGTGTGATTCTGTTTTTCAGGCCTACGAGGAAAAGGAGATACACAGGCTTGTGTATTTCGGTGGCGTGGCCCCGTCGCTACGCAAAGAAGTGTGGCCCTTCCTGTTGGGACATTATCAGTTCACCATGACTGAGAAATGCCGGCTTGAGGTATTACTTATGTAATGTGTGATGATGCACATGCTCCCCGGGTGATGTTGTAGTCTTTGTTTACGGAGGGTTTCTGTTTCAGATCGATGAGCAGATGCGGATCATGTACGAGCAGACTATGAAGGAGTGGCATGGCTGTGAGGCCATTGTCCAACAGAGGGAGCGAGAGAAACATGCTGAGGCCCTCGCCAGATGTTCGTCTGGAGCCAGTGTGGAAAGAGGACCAGTGCAGCGGGACTCCACCATCAGCACAGATGCAAGTTTGAACTTTATGCTTGAAAATGTGCCACATTATGTAACCATTATCACAACAGACAGAGCACATGTATAGTGTTAACTCTCTGAACCCTGAGCAGTTTTTTGGTGTTTACCCATTGTTTTACTCATTGTAGCCTCAGTTTTATTAGTTTAAAGTCCTGTTTTTTTTTTTTTGTTTGTTTTTTTAAGTATCTATGGCCACAGCACAGCCATGGATACTTAAAAAATGTCTTCTGTGCAATATTACAAACTTTTAATGACATAAATTATGCAAAAAGAAAAAATTTAATTTCTTTAAATATTATTTTTTTGGGATCAGGTGTTACTAATACTTGAAAAACAAACAAAGATATTTTACTACTTATATTTCTGATTTGTATCCATACTAATCTCCGATGTGGTCTGTGTAAACACTGCCTGCAAGTCAGCTGAAAAGTCTATGAATTTCTCTCACATGACTGTTGATTGCAGCTCAGTCACTAATGTCTTTACACTTGTGCCAAGGATTGCCAAATTTTTAGTTTTCTTACAAAATATGATTAGAGCAAGTGGGCTTTCTTGGCTATTTTTTCATTGAGACAATGAAAGTAAAGTGATTTTGATGAATTATCATATCATATTATAGTTACTTGTTGTAATAAGGGTGTCATTTAAATTTCTTGTTGTTGTGTAGTGGATTTTGGGATTCAGCGGGTTAAGAAGAAATTAACTTGGCTAACAGTTTGGCTTTTTGTCTCTTGTGTGATTTTATTTTTTTTCTCCCTCTCTAGTCGTCTCTAAGTAGCAGCTCAGATCAACAGAATGCGACCTCACAGAGTGATTCCAGCTGCAGTGAAAAGGTAGTTTCTCACGAGCACAGACATCACGAACATTCAAGGTTGTTATTCACCTTTTTATTTTAGAGTTTTGATCAAGCAGAAGTAAAACTTCAATTCTGGCCTCACATTTGTGGAGCTCATTGGATTCGGGTGTTTTTTCCAGGCAGAAATTTCAAAATCTCAGGGGTTAAGGGGTTCAAAGTCAAAAGAACAAGTGATAGCAGTACATTATGAGGAGAAAATGAATGTCTGTACCACATTTCATGGCAATCTAACCAGTAGCTGTTGATACATTTTACCAAAAAAACAGATGTCAGCATCATGTAACAAAGAAAAGTCAGGGGATTACCAAAGATTCATCGTCTCGGAAAGTCTCCACAAAATCTTGTCTCAATCCCTATAAAACTGTATATATTGAGATGTTATACTGGACAAGTAAAAAGCTTGATCTGTTAGTGGTGGCAAATCAAAAATCTGCTTAAAATTATACAGCAATCCAAGCAATAGTTGTTGAGATATTTCAGCCTGAGCTGTAAAAAAAATTGTTGGACCTTATGGTTACTTGTATTCTAAAAAAGGGTTGAGAGAATTAAATTGAGAATTTACCATTTATTAATGGTTTAGCAACCATTTTAAATGTTTTATTACCAAAAGAGAAAGGCCAAACACTGGTCAATAGGATTTTACAGCACCTGGCAACCCAGGTTGCATCAGATAATGGTTTATTAGCCATAAATAAAGCCATTAGTACAACTTAAAAAAAAGGACATTATAATTTATAGCTATGCACTAACACAGGCAAACCACTGGTGTAATCCTTTAACATTAGTCCATCACAGTAGTACCGGATCCAAAATGTATAGCATGTTCATAACTTTCCTTTTCCTACCAGGTGTTTGAGTCAGTTGAAGCAACAGATCAGGCTGAGACGGAGTCCAGAGATGAGGAAGGAGAGACACAGAGCAGCAGTCAGGTGAAGACCATCCCAAATGAGACCACAGAAAGTCAACAACTTCCCGCCCCAGATCCTTTAAATCAACGTCCAGGTTCAGACAACAGCCCGCCTGCGACTGAATCAGCTGTTGAATCTACAGTAACTCTGCAGACAGCAGAAGCATCAGGAGTCAGCAGTGAGGAAACTACAGCTGGATCACAGCCAGTAAAGAATCAGCTCACATCAGGTGAATCAGGAGGGGGGGATGCAAAGGACCCGGCTGCTGAGGACAAGGCTGCGCTTCAAAAGACGGAGACAGTTTCAGAAAGTGAGCTAACTGAGGAGCCTGGAATCAGTAAGTCAGAAGAGAAATCTGAGGCTGAGGGAAAAGCTGAGGTAGAAGAAAAAGATGCATTAACACCTGAGGCTTTAAAAGAAGTAGACACAAATCTGAATTTGAAATCTGCCCCTGAGAATACTAATGTTCTAAAGCTAGAAACAGAGATTCATAATGAATATTTCCAAGCACCTCCACTTGGGCAGACTCTACAGCCGCACAACAAGAGCAAAGATCAGGAAGCGGAGCCGTCATATCCACCTACAGCAGAAAAAGATAGAAATTCACCAAGTGAGATTTCTAAACCTCCCGAAACATTGTCTGAAAAAATCCCACCACAGACAACGAAGGCCTGCACCGCAGAGCCAGAAACAAAGGATGCTGAAGCAAACATTTGTGACTTTGCTGAAACCAAAAAAGCTGCAGAGTTTCCATTTGAGAAACCTGGTTCAAATTCTCCAGTCAGACAAGTACTGAATGCTCTTCAGTCAGCGTCAAGGGGGAGCCTGTCATTATCGTCCCACTCTCGGCAGTCTCCGGACACGGCGGATTCAGATGACTCTCCTTCTGCCTTGGAAATGGAGGACATTCCTGCAGGGACGTGTGTGACCTCCGAGGATATCAAGGCCAGGCCTCTGGTAGGCCTCGCTGCACCTCCTATGTGCCTGGCACAAAGAGGGAAGATGGCTTCTGAGGAACTCGTCCTAGATCACCATCTGGACACGGCTTGTAATACCAGTCCTGAGGGCACCGATCTGGGCCTTTCTGAGGAGGAGCCTGAGATGGAGAACGTGCTCACTGAGCCGGAGTCTGCAGAAGCTGGAGGGGACGCCAAATATGATGAATCCTCAGGGGAGCAAACCTACTCTGTAAGCATGACACACAGATACAAAGACAGTCTTTCTTTAAATCATTAACATACTAACTGATTTTACTGTTATTTCTGCAGCAAGAAATTCTGGACATGTACTTGATCAACCTGCATCGCATTGACAAAGATGTGAGACGCTGTGATCGGACATATTGGTACTTCACTCCTGAGAACCTGGATAAACTACGTAACATCATGTGCAGGTAAATGCGCCACCATGCACAACTGTCTTTGGACTAAAAAGATGAAGAAAAAATAAATAAAATCTGAAAAACGTGGTTGTCTTTTTAGTTACGTGTGGCAGCATCTGGACACTGGTTACGTTCAAGGCATGTGCGACCTGCTGGCTCCCCTGCTGGTGATTCTGGATGATGGTCAGTGAACCTTTTGAAGTGTGCACTTTATCTTTATAAGCTTCGTCTGAGTGCACATCAGTGGCTGCATGAATGACTTGTTGTTCTCTTCCCAGAGGTTATGGCATTTAGCTGCTTCACTGAGCTGATGAAGAGGATGAACCAGAATTTTCCTCATGGGGGTGCCATGGACTCTCACTTTGCAAATATGCGTTCTCTTATCCAGGTAAGTGCATACTTTTGTACTCATGTGACACATTGATTAACACTTTCTAACATAACCTGTAATTTACAGTGTCATTTTTGAATGAATAAGATACTAATGAAATATTTGTTGGTTGCTGCTGACATTTAAGTGCAGGAAAAATGGAAGAAAATAAGACAATGGGAATCAAGGGAGAAGCAACTCAGTAGGTTAGAAGAAAGAAGAAAAATGTTGTTAGCTTTTTTTCTTACCGTGCAAATATAGTATAAAAAGGGGAGAACAGCAAGATATTATATTACAGTGTACATATTTTATTCTTAGGATGTAATCAAAAGAATTAAAGTAATAATACTACATCTATCTTTCATTATATCTGTCTATTATGTTGTAGCTTGTCCTCCTTGGATCACAATGTAAGCCTTACGTGAACTACTTCTCTGTTTAATTATTTACCAAGAGGCCGGTTTTATGCAGTTCTGAGTTGCACCCACACCTGGCACATTGCATAATTCATTCCAAAACAGCCCCCATACCCTGAGGAAAGGGGCCTATAGTCAAGTGATGTTGACATTTTGTGTAGTGGACAAGAGGGGAGCGGTGATCTGGTCTCCCTCCCCCATACTTTCCACTCCTGAGGATCCACCAGAGACCTCAGCTATCATGGACATGGTGGAAATAAATCAATAAATGAATAAATCAGTATAGTAACAAGCATCATAGTATAATAATGGGTCACAAGAATACAAGAGATGTTAGTGATGTTAATTTGGATATATATGTAATGTAACCTAAGAAAACAGGAAGCAACAAAACTGTTCCCAATTATAACAACACCAATAATAATAATTCATGGGTTTCCGGACATGTGTGTGTAGATGTGTGTAGCTTCAACACCAGCTGTCTGGTTTAAACTGAGATAAGAATGGATTACAGATGTGGTCAAAAGTTGATGTATTACTCTTGTAGGTGGATCAGTATGACAGAAATATATAACTGAAGTGAAGGTGTAGCTGTCTTCTAAAGGCAAACTTATAAATTAAGTGCATCTCTCAAACTAAAAAGTGTAATTTACATTGTAAAGTAAGAATGTGTAATGTAGACTGTAATACAAAATATGACTCTCTTTAATATGTTATTACACAGTAAGTAAAAACACAGATTTTACTAATTTCACTTTTCCCCCCAGTACTATTCTGCAAAGTTCCCCAGCATTTACAAAAATATGAAAACAGTCGATTTCTCTGTTCCTCTAAAACATGCAATTATTACTAACTTGTTCCCTCTAGTCTTGTTTTCTTCCTCTGTAGCTACATTTAAGCACAAATGAGGGTTTCACTACTACCCTTCTGATTCATACAACAATCTTGCACTGCAAGCTGTATTATAAAGTGTTAAAGACACATGCATACACACACAAGTTGTAGTGCAATGATGACATTTTGTTTTTATATGTAATAGATCCTGGACTCTGAGCTGTTTGAACTCATGCAACAGAATGGAGACTACACCCACTTCTACTTCTGCTATCGCTGGTTTCTCCTCGACTTCAAAAGAGGTGATGTGAAAAGCAGGCATTGTAACATTTGCTTTAATCGCCTGTGAAATGAACTCGTCGTTTCACATGAATGTAATCTGATTTGTCGGTCTTTTCCAAACAGAAATGGTGTACGATGATGTGTTCTCTGTGTGGGAAACCATCTGGGCAGCGAAGCACACCTCCTCTGAGCACTTTGTTCTCTTCATCGCCCTGGCACTCGTGGAGATGTATAGAGACATCATCTTGGAGAATAACATGGATTTCACAGACATCATTAAGTTTTTCAATGGTAAGATGAGATAAGATAAATGTAACCGCTACAATATGGTGGAAACAGTGTTAACTAGATTAATATACAATTCTACTAACCAGCTGGAGAAAACTAAAGCCGCTTTCAGTTTTCTGTAAGTAAACAGCATTTCCATATCACTTTCAACACGGCACAAGTCTGAACTGCACCGTCTCATTAACAGATAGGCAGGTGCAAGTGACGTACTTTGAGTTGTGTGAAGAGATTTGATGAAGACTTTTTCCACATTCCAGCACCAATATTGGTCCAAAAACAACACAGAGAGCAAAAGATACAGTTTAAATACCAAAATCGTGAAACACCTCTCTTGTTCATTTTGCTCTACAATTTCGCATTTATTACAAACTGAAATGTCCATGAATATAAAACTTAACTATGATGAAGACGGAGACTAACAGCTTAGATTAATGATACTTAACATAAGTTATTGTAATCCAGGTTTGACATAAAAACATTAACAGGAGCTGAAGTAATTTTATTACAAACCATTTACGCACGCACAACATTATCGATAACTTCATTAGTTACTTATAATTACATGTTGTCCAGCACATGGAGACAAGATTTGTGTGTCACGGTTTAACAGCTGCACTTAAACCATGTGTTACATAGCGGTTGTCCTCAGGTTGAGTCCTGATCTCCATTACAGCTGTATTCTTCTTTTACTGTTGGTAAAGTAGTAGTTACATTATTTTCATACGTGGACCGAATTTTCAGTATTTAGGAAATTATAAATAAGCTAGGCTGTTAGTTATTTGCACAGTTTGATTAGCTGCTATTAGCTTAAATTTGGCCTTGTGTGAATGACAAATATTGCATGTGTACCATGGCTCTGTCTACCACTGTGGTTTTTTATTTCTGAATGAAGCAGTGAGGAACATTAAAAGTGACTTACACCGATCAGCCGATTATGACCACTGACAGGTGGAGTGAACAATGTTGATCATATTGGTACTATGTGGTGTTCTGATGGAAAACCTTGGATTTTAACATCCATGTTGATGAGACTTAGACACCCAAATAAACATTGTACCAGAACAAACACACTCCCTCATGCAAATGGGAATCCCAAATGTCAGATGTTGATTTGACCTCCAAACTTCCTAGACCCCATTCTGATCAAGCATCAACAGGATGCAGTGGAACAAGTCTGATTGACAGAGGCCCCACTGCACAAGCCAGAGTACCCAAAGGATCCACTGCCAACGTCCTGGTGCC
>OMNN01042982.1:0-14029 GCA_900302755.1 Chromis chromis
TATTTTATTTATTTATTTTTAAATATTTTTTGGGTTCCCCCCCCCCCATTTTTATTGATAGAGAGAGAGAGGCAGGGGAGTATAGAGGAGAGTGACATGCAGCAAAGGGTCTTGAGCTGGATTCGAACTCATGACCGCTGCTGGCGACCTGTGCCCACATGGTAATGCCTTAACTCAGTGAGCTATACGGCGGCCAGGATATTTGACTTTTGACGTTCTTGATATGTTTCCAGTCTAGTCTTATAACGAAAGCCTGCAGTTCAGCAGAATACTTACTAAATATTTGTCACTTGAGTGTTGGTTGCAGCTGAGTCAGTAAAGGCTTGTCTGTTGCGCTAAAGATCACTAAAATCACTAAAAGATCACTACCTTTTTGTCCTAAACAATATGTTGTTCCAACTCCTTTATTTCAAGCATAGCCCAGCCTTAACCCTGACCCACATGCAACCATTATGCTAAAACAAGTCTTGTATATTAGTGAATAAATAGATTCTGTAGCATGTTGTTTTTCTTGAATTCAGCTTTTCATTGTTACAATAGATAATTTCTTCTTTTTACAAAAAAAAAAGAAGAGTAAAATGTTATATATAATATAAGTAAACATTTTGTGTGGACCCCAAAAAGAGTACTATAGGAAAACAATGACAAAAATCAGAATGACAAAAATGAACTGTGCTAATTAATGATAAGACCCAGAACCTATAGGGGTATTGATGCTTGTTGCTCCCCAATTGCTTTGTACCCAGTCACGGGTCCATGTATTGACAGTTGGGTTTGCGGCTTCAAAAATGTCTTTTCTTTACACCAACCCTGGTGTTTGAGCTCAAACGGCTGAAACAAGGCAGTGAATTTATCACAAGTGGGTAATGCAATTACCTTGGGAGTGGCCACGTGACAGAAATCAATATGACACAAAGCACTCAGCCATCGACTCTCATCCATGACAAAGTGCACCACTGTCTTTCCATAGAAAGGAGTGGATTATTGTACTTGGTGAGCCTCCTACTTTTTGATCTACTGTTGGGTCACTGCAACATTATAAAAGAGCCATTGTTTTAAAAGAGGTAATAAATGGACTGCTGAAGTCGTACCTATGGAAAAGTCCAGTCAGAGCAGTTACCTTTTTTAGCCTATCTGGACACAACTAATTCACAACTGGGAGAGGAAGGGAATAGGAGGAAGCTCTACTACTCTCACCTGGTGCTTTGTTTTTGACTGAAGTTTTCCAGGTTTTCCAGCAGGGGGCCTCAGTAAACTGGGTACCAAACTGAAAAAGAGTTCATTTTAACCACACATCTTGCCCTCACCTGTGCAGGACAAACTCAAAACCTGTAGCATCTGACCTGGCCACAAACTTGCTGCAGAAATGGCCCTAGAAACACAAGCAGCTTGTATATGATGAGGTAGTCAGTTAGGAAACAAGGAAGCCATAAGGCTTTGAGGTTCATGTTAAGGGTGTAATGATTAAAAAGGAGGAGGAGGCAAATAGTGCAGTCAACAGGGGTTGTGAAAGAAACCAGTTAAGGAGGAGGAGAAGGAAGAGCGAGTACCTCAGGGAGCATTGGAGCAGACCCACACAGTGGCTGAATCAGAAGGATAAAGAGACAGGGGAAGAAGCTCGGGAGTAATAGATTTTAGCTGCTTGGCCACACTTCCCACACAGCCCCAGTCCCAGCTCTTGTGTTTTCTGTTTTAATAGGGGGAAAAAGGTGAAGTCAGCAAAAACAAAATGCCGCCATTAAATCATCTCCCCAGATCTAGTGTCAGAGCAGTAATGGGAAATGCACTCATCATTGGAAAGGTTACTGCTTTCCAGAACCTCCCTGCTAGCTTTTCTCTCTCTTTATCCCTCGGCCCCTCCCCTTCCTGCATCTCTGGGCTTCACTCTCATCCCAGACCAAAAACCAGCTGTAGCCAAGCTGATCTCTGGTTTGCTGGCTGTTGCTCCGTCTTAGGAGACCCTGTGGTCGAGGACGACGGTTGGGGCAGCTACAGGTTCACCATGGTGAGTTGGTTCTATCTCACAGAGGATCCATGAAATGATTCTGCCGCTGTTAACAAAACCCAAATGTCTCTCTAACTGTTTTCTTCCAGCTGTTTAGTAAAGAACAAAGGCTGCACATCCACCTCAAGTAAAAGTCTTTGTTACAGTATGTTTAGAAATTTAATAGTGGCTTTTAACACAACAGGGGACGGCAGTATTGACTTGTCTCTAATTATTTTATATCTCAAGAGCTACGAGCAATTTGACACAAGTTACCAAAGCTGCATCTTACGCTGTCAAACCTGCTTTGGGTCACTGTTCTTCAGGTTGCTTTTACACTGACGTCATCACCAGCCCCTCCTAGATTACAGTCACACCAGGAGATATTCAATAATAACAGATGTACCACATGAGCAAGAGGATGAAGCATTTTACATTCTGGCCATTGCTACTTATTTCCAACCACAAAGGTTCTGGTACTAGAACTGGCTCTGTTCTGGATCAGTGGACCCTGGATGGCACCTTGACAATCAGCCTGTATTTCATTGAAATTGCAGCAGAACTGCTACACTAACATGACAAGAGACTAATGTAGCTCAGGGAAAACCAAGCAAGATCCTTCAATTGTTTACTTTCTAGCTTTTAGCATCTTATTAAGTATTTACTTCAGTCCGGTTGCATTTTATGAGTCAGTTATATTATATATATTGCTCATAATTGACAAGTGTATGCAGAGGTGTGATTGGTGATCTGTTTGTATACTGCAGACCTTCCCTATTGTTTTTCATTTTTAAGCAAGATACGCTCACTGATCATGTCATGGTTTGTGCTTCAGGTCCTATTTTCGGGACTCCAGTTGTTAGCGAAATGCTTCAAATTTACATTTGCAGTTTTGTGTTGATGGAAATGCTCGTCTATTGCCAAGCACCAATCTCAGCCACATATCAGTCTTATGCAGATATTTCATTAAATAATACTCCTAAAAATAAAAATACTAAAATGCCAAGACATTTGCCAAACACACTCATGCTCCTCAGTTGGTGCTAGTTTTAGTGTTGTCTTCATTCAGTGGCCTGTTTATGACTTATATGACTTATATCATTTATTTTCTTGTTACTTTTCCGCCAACATAAAGGCCTATTGCATGCATCTACAATATGCAAATAATAATGCCTTAATAATGTGCATGTTGTTCACAAAGCATGCATTAATGACATTATTAGTACCACTCATTAATGCTTTACTGGTTTCTTTGGGCTGTTGGCTTTATTGCCCCATGCTCTAGGGGTGTTTTAATGCTCTGGTTCTCCTGACAAAATCTGATTCTATAGTGAACTTATACCAACACTATAGCTTGAACACTGTAAAAGAAAATATCAAGATCCTGAGAATCAACAGCTACAATACACATTTTTACATGTGACTGCAATAAGACAACCCAGCAGATCTGTTGAGACTTCACTCTCTGTGGGCTGAGAAGCAACATTTCGTGTGAGCACCCCCTACGCAACAAGAAGGCCACTTCCCAGGTGATAAATCACAGATGACAGAGGGCATTACACGCACAAATGGACCGCCGATGCCATACCTTTAGAACAATTAATTAGCTGTCTGACACTCATTTATCACTGCAGCAATAAGGTGAAAAAGTCAAGAGTTTATTAAAGCTCCGCTTAATTTTCAAGAGCTATAGGCCAGAGGCTGAGACACTTCACTTACACAACAGCAGCAACATTCACATTCTTACTTCATACAGAATCACAGTAATACAGAACACAATTTATCAGAAATATTCCCTTAAAAGCATATCTGTAAACAAATGTAAACAAATGTTTGGTATATAAAAGAAAATATGGTAGTTGGTTCATGACTACATCACAAATCAGAGTTCAACTCTGTTCACAACACAAGCTTATGATATATGTATAATCAAGTATGTAGGCACAAAATGAAAAGACATATATGTTTGACCTCTTCAATAAATACTGTACACATCATCACACTACAGAGCTACCTAGCATTCAAATTTTTACAAGACCACATTACCTATTTTCAGTTATAAACTATTGTACAGGTCTGGGTAAATAGATATAGCCATGCACTGTAGAACTGTAGACGCGTAGTCTTTGAGACTGACTGTAAGTGAAGGGAAAGGACTGTCAGGAGTCAACAAGTCGTTCTGCACCCAAATCTTATCACTACAGACAAACCAAGTGTGGTGTTGCTTCTTGGCACACCCCGGAGAGGCAAAAAGCGCTAAGCTGCATGGGTCTGACTGGTCCCAAAAGCATGCATATAGGGTCCTGGATAGGCAACAGAGTGACACATGAGGGCAGAATATGACACTTGTCATGAGCCCTGACAGAAGAACAAGCAGCTGTTGTTTTGACAGCACTATGGTCCACCAGGGACATGGAGATGAAGCTGCACTTCTTTCTGATGACGAGTCAGTTTAACTGTCACTTCAGGATATGAGGACAAAGGAAGACTTCTAAATAGCTAAGGACACTAAAGACATTTGGACTAATATTTAGGTGTTATTACTGCTAACTACACTAGTTTGGACTACACATACTTTATGGTAGCATTACTTTACCGCTTTACTTGATACACTAGAAACAGTTGGCATGTTTGATACACAACAATGACTTTTCTTAATATTTCTGGCCTTCTGCATACCTAAAAAAACACAACACAACACTCAAATCTGGGTAAGCCTAGGTTGAACTGCGTCTGCAATTAACCAAATTTACACTGAAATGCTCAGGGTGATTGAGTGGCAGATGACTTCAGTCAATAATACTGATTGGTACTGATGAGAAGTCATACAGGGAATTCAAAAGTGCAGAGCACTAGTCGAGAACCCCAAAAAAAGAGTCTGACAATCTACAAGAACTGCTATATATGTTAGCTGCAGGTGAGGTATAGAGAGAAATATTTGGGAATGACTACAAATCCAGAAGATGCAAAAATCAACTGTTGCAAAAGGTGAAGCAGGTTTAAAGCACATCCAGCTTTTTGTTGTGCTCCCACAGTGCAAGCTTTTTCTACAGGGTGAAAACGTCAAACAGATTCAGCAGCCATGTGGGGGCTCAGAAAGCTTGCCAGCTTTCAACAAACTTCTTACACTCGACAGCCTGACTTGAACACAATCTTAAAGACTCCATGAAATGGGCACTTGAGCTTCCAAGAAAGTTGATTCTTTGGGGGAAAACAGTGGTGTCCATGTTTTATTAGATGATATACTGTAATCAGAAATTTCAAACAATAAATTCATCTAAAACTTTGACAAAACCACCCTGTCCACCTGGTCTGTCTATCAAATGAAAACTTTTTGGACCCCATAACTGATAAATGTCTAATATCCATCCATAACATTTAGTTTGTAAAGGAAAAAAGCATGTTAAAGAAGGAATGACACCATTTCATGGGATCTTTAAAAATACCAGGACTCAAACATCTTACAAATCAAATTTGCATTCATCAGTTGGCTCAATGGTAAGCTCTTAAGTCAATCTCTATTCATTTGTGTTTTAGCATTTGAGTTCACTACCTAAGTAGCCCAAGAGAGATGTTGTAGTATTTGGCCAAAATACACAAATTCTATAAATACACAAATGTTTCATACTTGGTCAAAAGTTGCATTGAGACAACTGTATTCACAGCTAGTCACATAAGGAATCAACCAAGTTACTGGTAGTGTGTAAGAGCAGTTAAGAGTCCAACATTATTAAAAATCACACTGGCTTCAACCAGATTCAGCTTTTAGGGTTCCATGTTTTACAGTTCTGCTCAATTTTCGTTGGACAGTTGCTGGTCCAGTTTGGATCAGAGGTGGTTGCGGTGTGACGGTGTGACGGTCTTGTTCTTCAGCCTGACTCGAGCGCCATTCTTCAAACGCCTCAATTTGTCTCTGTCTCTAAGCCAACGGTCATCTGTCCCGAGTTTTTATGGGAGGTGAGGTGGCTGCCCCGGCTCTCACAACCTGTGCAATGCAAAGATAGAAAGAGTCAGGGCAGCACACCTCATACCCCGACCAGCAGTCCTTAAAATTCAAATGCTGCCTTAGGAGCACGATAAATCAAACACAAACACTTTGATATTCAAGTGTTGAGCTTCCCCCAGTTTTAATGATGCTGGTCTTTACATGGGTATAATATCATTTTTAAATAGCAGTACAAATGTCACTGCATTTGTGTTAAGAAAATATGTTTTGTGTGTAGGTCTTACTCTACATTGGCTTTTTCTTGATGCCCATTATCTACACAAACTGCTCAAAAGAAAAATACATT
Organism: Chromis chromis; assembly: GCA_900302755.1. Lineage (NCBI taxonomy): Eukaryota > Metazoa > Chordata > Actinopteri > Pomacentridae > Chromis > Chromis chromis. Next base: position 6,277 of record OMNN01042982.1, read on the forward strand.
TAAAAGGTAACTTCCTAAATGAAAGTCAGCATTAAAAAATGGCTCAGAAACAATAGGCCTACATGAACAAATAGAGGTCAGTAATATTATCCTGGGTAAAAACAGTGGAGGACAGCGGGTCGCGAAATGACTTACCTTACCCCATCATTTAGTGAGGTTTCTCTTTTTAAGAATGCATTCATGAAATAATTCAAAGGGTGTCTACTCTGCCATTTTTGCGATTTACATTTTCTTAAAATGGCAAAGGCAGTGGAATGCAACACTTACATTAAAAGCAGAGGCACAGAAAGGAAGCAAATCCTCACAACAGGGAAGCTGAATCTATTAAATATACAGCAGTTTTGCTTAAAAATAACTTGAATGATTATACAGTTATTGAAAGAGTTGGCAATTTATTTGCGGCTGATTAAATATTTGTTTACGCTCTAGCGGGTTTATGATTTTTAAATTGCTAGAATGTGAAACATTTATAAAGCAAGTGTTGAGTTCAGTGACAGTAGTTTAACAGCGATAGAAAAACAGGAAAGTAGTTTGGAATTTATTCAAGAATTACCATAGTATGTGTTTAAAATAAGGACAGTGCTGGGCATGGCATTGTTGTGGTAGTGGTGCACAATGCATTTTACTGAATTTATCAAGAAAATAAAAATTGTTTGCATCCACAACAAATAAACTCTGGAGCAACCAAGGCCAGATGCTGTATGAAAATAAATGACAAAACAAGGAACACTAAGGAAGAAATGCCTATTTGGAATACAAACCTTAGGCTTGCTGACACTATGTCATTTTTTCTTTTTAAATGAAGAACGTCACACTCAAACTAGCCACAGCTATATTTAAAAAAAAAAAATAAAAATCATAAGCTGGTAGAAGTTACAATAAGACCATGACAGTTTTGAAGAGACAATACCAAATTCAAGAAGGAAATTCTGTGCCGTGAGAAGCCTGGTGAAAATAAAGGCATGTTGTAGGAAAGAGGTTCATCATATGACACAGTGCTGAAAGGTGCCTGCTGTAATCTACGTTACTACATTTCTACTTTTTTGCACAGAATTCCAATGGCAAGAAGAATCCTGTTTATTAGATGCCTGACACCTGAAATCCCAAGAAAGGAGTGGAATAAATTGTGGTATTCATTATGCCCTAATCAACTGTGCAAATATATGTGGCAGGTCAATATAGGGGGCCTATGGAGAAGAGAAGATACCCTCAGCCCCCTGATTCCGCAGAGCCCAGGCGGCCAGAGCCTAATGAAGACTGAACTTTAATCATCAGGAGGATATGGCTGCCTCGCAACGCAGGGATGCACACACACACACACACACACACACACGCACGCACACACACACACACGCACGCACATACACGTTGCCTCACCTCACAAGGTTTTCATTGTCGCCAGGTCCTTTGCAGGTTGTGCACTCAGTCCTCGTGTCATCTGCTTTGGGTTTTTTCTGCACTGCAGATTGGCGTTGTCGGCGTTCCCTTGGCAGTGGTTCCTATGGAAACATGGCTGATTAGAGATGAGAGCTGTATAGGTGCTTGTCGGTGGCCACAATGTAAAAAAGGAACACAATGTTAAACTGGGGAGAGATGGGAAGTACACTAGAGCGTTTTTTCCTGAGTATATTTTAAGAGACAAACAATCAGAAGTAGGCTATGCTTCAGTTTGAACTGGGTGGAATTTACATATAATGTTAGTATCTTTCAGGGTTAGTTTGTCTGATCCACAAAGGAGGAGTGTATAGCAGGTTGCACTGCATTTAAGTAAGTTTAGAGGAATCATTTTACCGACTATTCAGTTTTCTTCTGAGTGAGATATTGACCAATATGAACAAGATAAAACCAGTAAACCTGGATTACTGAACCATGGAAACTGTGTCAACAAAGCAAATAACAGTGAAGGTGGAAGGGCAGCTGATGTCAGCAGCATGGAAGCAGGAACAATAGCAGCGGTTTGGAGCAGTAAAGCGAAGTGACAAACCTCGATTTTATCTTCTCTGTCTTCACAAATTGGAACTCTCTTCCTCTTCTGCCCTCTGGTTCTCTTTGAAACACAAATATTTACCTCAATTAATACAATTAGAATTGCTTCATACAGGCAAATGCATTACAACACAACATCACAGAAGAAAAAGAAAAGAAAAAGATAAAAGTAACTAAGAATAAAAAGCACAAATAAAATGAACTGAATAACTGTATTCATCATCTGTTTACAGTTTTCACTTAGGACCTCCAACGAAATGTTTTAAGTCAATTTGAAATAAGTGTTAAGCGTTCTTAGCCAATCTTGAATACTGGCCGACAAACATATGGATAACAGAAAAACCAATGCACCTTTTCTTCTTCAAATAAAATATCATCCATTGATAGAATCTGAAGTAGAAATCAATTGTTGTTTTTTAAGTTGTTAGGAAAAAGACGTTCAAATGTTATCACAGAGGAAGCTGGCACTATGCGGGAAAGCAGCAGGACCTCTGCTATGTAAACTGAAATGATACATGACTTCATTTATCTTTGCCTTCTAACTCATGCATAGACCTGCTGTCTGTATCCACCGTTTGTTTTAGTCTGTCTCCAGTTAGTTGGAATAGCTAAAAGCAACTGATTGTATTTAACATTATTGCATATTGTGTAATTAATGTGTAATAAATTGTTATTTGACTGGTGGATTTCCTCTGAAATGACACAGACAAGTAACAACAAACAACAGTAGGACACTGTATTCAAGATGTTCATGTTGTTGTTTTTTTTAACGAAAACTACCAGTTTTTGAGAAAATGCAGCTTCTAACCCAATAACGGTCCTGGTAAAAGGTTTTAGAGCATTGTGATACACTATAAACTGAGAACAGCTATAGTTCTCTAGTCACTTAGTCAGTCAATTGCAAGTCATGGCTAAAACCAAACAGTCTGCAGAAAAAACTTGATCCTGGGAAGTATTGGACCACAGTGATCAGGAAATGGAAACGGAGGACAACAGCAACATATTGGAGTGGCTCAGCCAGAGTCCAGACCTGAACCCATCAAAAAGCTGTGCAGAAACTGAAGAACAGAGTGACGGCAAGTAGACCTTTTACCCTAAAAGACCTACATATCATCATAAAGAGGAGCGGAACGTAATCCCAGTGGAGACATGCAGAAAGATGATAATGGCAGTTATATGAAATGTTTGACTGTTTGATTGATGGGACAAATAAAGGCTTAGCTCTTGTCTGTTGGGCATGAAGAACTATGGACACTGCTTTTTTTTGTTAAAATGTAAAACAACATAAAAAACAAATAAAAAAAAAATACAATACATACAAATAGTGACATTTTATCTTTAACATCTCTACCACAATGTCTTACTTTCTTTTGCCACTTTTAAATGGGAGGTTTGGTGGTTTGGTTACGACACATTATCCTGCTGGGGCAGAATGTTGCAATCAGGGAGTGTTGTTGGTCTGGAAGTACGCTTAGCTGGGTCGGACATGTCAAAGTAACATCCACATGAATGCCAGAACTGAAGGATTTCCAGCAGAACATTGTAACAACATGATCAATGTTGTACACTTGTCAATGGGTTTTAATGTTGTGGCCAATATATGTGTAAACATACATATACAGAGGGGTGACAAATTAAAGGATAAACAAACATAGTACCAACTTAGTGTTGGTGTTGGACCAGCCCCAGTGGCTTGGTGACATGGTCTGGAACTCTACTGGACTGGATGGACCACCATTTGTCGTCTATTTTATTTATGCTTTTGTTCATTTTATTCTCCTCTGATCGTTGTCTTTATGGTTTTAACCTGTATTTTCTTTTATTCCTCTTTTTCGATTCATTTAATTGGATGTGGCATTTTTAATGATTTTATATATGTGAGGTCGCTGTATTGATCTACTCTAGTTCTACACTTCTGCTTCTCTGGTCTTTTTTCTGTTTGTCTGGACTGACCACCTGGCCTTCTGTTGTTTAGTGATCTTCCTAAGTATCCTCCTTTTTTGCCCTATCTGTAAAACACTTTGTAAACTCTGTTTTTAAAAGGTGCTATAGAAATAAAGGTATTCTTCTTCTTCTTCATCATCCAAATGATGATTCCTTTGAGATATCTGATGTTTTGACAATGCGCTGGCTAACATGTCAGTCCTAAATCATTCAAGTCATTCACGCTGTTGAGGGATATCTGGAGGCTCAAGATGCGACCTTCTTCTGCAAAGTGATAGTGAAGCTTGAACATCAGTGGACCAAGCACATTGACGTTAAAGGATACTAGGCTGGGAACTCCTTCAGGTACCCTTGTATGTCAGCAAAATGCCCCCCACAGCATAACAAAGCCCCTCACTGTAGGACACGACTTCCAAACCACTAATCTCCTCGCAAACTACACATAAAGGCAACCTGACTCACAGCACCAATAATAATAACCACGTAGTCATGCTGTGACAATGAAAATGACTGCTGAACATGCCAGGACGCCGATCACATTCTTTCTGTGCAGGGCTAAACAGCACTGCATGGATGCAGGACAACACCCATCTACCACACAGGTCTGAAGCGTGCCTCCTCCTTACAGGTGGCTGAATAGAGCATGAAAGGAAATACAAATCAAACATCTCCTTCTTGTTGCTAGCCAGCGAGTGTCTGATGCTGGGGAGGGTTTAAAAGGGGAAGAAAAATCGACAACATATTTAAACAGATTGTGAAAACAATTCCATCTGTCGCCTTTGGCTCACCACCACTCGCCAGATGGAGCACTTATCATTAAGACTGCTAACTGCAAGGATGCTGCCAATTGGCTCCTTCAGACCTCCATTTCTCCTGCGACTGCAGCACCAAACAAAAGGCCTGAAATTATTTAATAATTTCTGTATTAAAGTAGTGTCTGTTAAAGCAATCTATAAGGCCAGGGAGAACAGAGTGCAGTTCAGTAGCTGGATCAGCTGAAAAACACTCAGCCACACAGCAAAGCTAATCTCAGGCTCTGCTCAGGTGAAGAAATTAAAGCTGCGGGCAGTTTATAAGTCCCAGGCAAAATCAATCTTTTAATTAAGTACATCAGTGCATCTTTAACAAGCATGAATCATTTCACACAGGATTAGAGAAATTAACAGAGCATAGGAAGTGGTAATAACTAGATATATTAACTTAATTCCCATAATTTTCAGCTGATTAATGGCATATGTTCATATGGGAGGTTTTAATGTTAGCACTGTGGTGAGTTGCCAGCAGCAGTAAACCATGTCCCATTAGTGGGAGTATCTTATCCCCACCTTCAGTTAGGCTCTTGAACCCCTTGACATTTCTCCTTAATTTGCTTTAAGGTTCGAAAAAAAAAAAAGCTATATCATTGAATCAAATTAAAACATATAGCTTGTAAAACTATTCCCTCCCTTGTACTTTTTTGCATCTTGTTTTGAACAATTAACAACAGTCGAAGAAAGTAGGAGAATCCTAAATGGTAAGGTGTAAACTTCCATTAAGTCAGTACTTTGGCAGCATTTCATGTGAACGATGTAACTGACAGGATTCAGCTGTACTACCTGTATTCTCTGAGGTAATACACAAGTCCCTGTCTGCACAACCTGTGCTCATTTACATTCCTATTATGTAGTATCTTTTTTAAATCTTACAGAAGAGAATTATAATTCACCATTGCACCACTATAATAATATCAAGACAGCCTTTTTTTGTTTTCAAAAGAATCTACTTGTGCTTTAACACAAATTAAGAGGGGGTGGTGGTGGGGGGAATAAATCCTGTTGACAGTGCAAACTAGGTACAGACATTTCTGGTTGCGTTTACATCTCCAACACTGGAGAGCCTGTGTGTTCATGAACTGTCCTTGCATTAAGCTCAGTCTGAACAGGAGTTTTTCACACGGTCTCTATTTTCAGTGGTGCAGTGTTAAACCAGACAAACTGTGGAATGGAGCATTAATTTTACAACTGCAACATTGTGTACATGCTAAATAAAATGGGGCTCGCAGGTTGACTTTAAAAGGTTTTCCTTCAGCAGACACTACCAACTACAAGCTATGAATAAAAGCATCGTCTCTCAGGTTCATCAAGGCGCCACTGAACTGTGTTAGCCCGTTTGGCCAAAGGTAAAAGAGTGTACACATGCTCTTCTCTGACATAAAAACTCTCAGACACACACACACACGCATACAGGAATACACACACATGTACACGCACACGCACACACACACTGGAGGCCAGCAGGAGGTCGATTAACCAGTCCTGATAAATTGAAACATGGCCTTAGAGAAGTGCCAGCGCTTGGGTGCCCTGGTAAAAGCATTAAAAATGCAAAGCATGGTCCTTTTAGCAGCTGCCATTGCACGCCTTGCATTTGAAGATAAATGCTGCACTGAAGTGCCTCGCCCGAGCGGCTGTGGCTGCGAGAAAAATCAGAAGGCTGCTTAATCCCTGAGAGCTCCAGCAGGGTCCTCGGCAGATGTCTAGGCCCAGGGTTTCCAAACCTGAACAGAAAAACACATTAACCCAGACTGCCACTGTGCTCCAACACTCCGCTGTTTCCCAGACAGATAGAGAGCAGAGTGCGGAGAAGTGGCTGAGACACCCTCCTTTTCTTTGTTCCTTTCTCTATTTGTAACAGAGACTGCAGTCAGTGGTATTGGCGGCTCTGTGAGCATCCACGGTCACAAGAGGAAAATTCCCTCGAGTCCCAGGTGAAAGGCACTGGGGTACATATTGACAGTGGGAAAAACAAAAGGGAAGTGAAAGACACCACACCATCCCTCTGCCACCAAGCTGTCAGATATCAATCTGGAGTATTTCTTGAGGGAGTGGAGAGGCAGCTCTGTATCGCAGAATCAGAGCATGGCCACCTCAGATAAGTAGGATCCAGTGAGGGGTGGAGAGATGGTTCTGTTCCAGCTCACAGCTGACACTAAATGTTACACCACAAGCTGACACACTCCACAAACTGCTGCTGTGTTATGACCTAAGACAATAAGTTGCAATGAAACAGCCACATGAGTTATGGCAACAGTAGTTTCACTTTGCTAACCCCATCTGTATGACATAATGGTCTGGCTGAATTCAGCTATAAGGGGAAAAACGCTCACAATTGTTAGTATTTCTTTAAACCAACTACAGTCATCATGGGCGGGACTAAGTGAAGGATGTGGCTTTGGTGTACACTCAGGGATATCGGCCAAGAGATAGCAGGCTCATACCCACAACCTACATCAGGTGAGTCAGACTATGGCAACAGTGACACAACATTGTCACGATGGTAGCATAGATGGTTTTGAAAGCTAAAAGAACCATTTTTTAGTTCAAACTAAATATTATTCAAGCATCCAAAACTGGAAGGAGGATCCTTCCCAAGCTGCTCTTACAGAATGAAGGGCCTACCAACATAAGGTGTTTCTGCTGTGCAGGTTTTAAGCTGCTTGAGGGAAATGTGTGATTGATGATATTGGGCTACATAAATAGAATTGATGTAATTGTTAAGCCACAGGAAATTACACACAAGCAAATATACGTTGTTAAACTTGTTTCATAGAAAAAGATGTCCTAGGAAGTGAATGCATGTTGTTTTGTGACATCACCTCTGTTTTACGTTATTCTTATGTCTAGCTGTGTGCTTACTTTTAGTCATTTATTGATGTCAAGTGTTCAAGCAACAAGGAAATGCTCCAACTAGGATTACTCTCCTGTCTGCATGTATTAGGTTGTTGACATTTGCTACTTGTGATCACCTTGCACATGCATTTTAGCAGATATGTGACCCGTTTAAT
>OMNN01042989.1:1739-12001 GCA_900302755.1 Chromis chromis
CCCAGTTCTACAAAATAAGGTGATTCATTATTTCAGCTGAAATAATGAATCACCTTATTTTGTAGAACTGGGGTGATGGGCAGCTGAATCACATCGTTGACTATCTCTCCGCTGGGATAAACACAGTAGACGATGATGCAGGCCAGAGGAGCCCAGGACACTTCAGGGACCAGAGTCAGATCATGATTACCAGAGCTTGTCCCAGCAGAGACCACCTGACCTCTGGACTTCACCTTAACACATAGAATACAGATATAAGGCCTTATCTGAAGTTAATGCTTCAATAGATGAGTATATATTATGTTTACAATGCGTTTCTAGTTAGGGGCATCATTTTCTTTTTGACTAACTGCTCTGAAATATTACTTTATTATTTGTTTTTAACACTCATTTTTGTATTTAAATCTGCATTCATTATTTGTTTTACCAGTAGCACCATACAAATACAAGAGAAACTGACATAAAAATATGAAACAAAAAAATATGTAAATATGAAAAATATGAAAATATGAAATAATAACATGAAACACTGAAAAGGAACAGTCATCAACATACAACAAATGTATTTATTACTTAGCTATTGTAAGTCTCTCTGGATGATAGAAGAACTGAAAACACTTTAAATTTAACTTCATAATTGTAAATAAAGTTGCATTGTCTGGGTACATCATAAGTTTCTTACCACGTACTGAAGATCAGTTATTGGAAAATTCTTCTCGATGTGCAGCATGAGGGGTGAACCAACCTGAAGAGAGGAAAAATGTAAGTGATTGTACGTGTATTTAAGAATTTTCTTCTTCAATAAAATCTGCGTAATTATCGAAGAGGAAATTCAGAAACTTACAAGAAGATACAAGATACAAGAATGGAAACATTTGACAAGAGTACATAGTAAATTGCATCATGTCACTGCGGTGTTTTAACTTTGGTACATCAATTTCATCTGTAGATTGTGATCCTTCCTCTGAACAGCAAGTTGTAGCATGAGACATTTTTCTTGATTGTTTCCAAGATTTTTCACAAGTGCCATCCTCCAGGACCAGGGGTGGAGAATCCTGGTCATTATCAGGCTTCTGCAGAGCTTGATGATGAGATGATCATTTGAATCAGGTGTGTTGGAAGAGGGAAGCATCTGAAACATGCAGGATTTTTACTTTTGAGGACCACAATTCTCCACCCCTGTCCAGGACTGAAAAATGCAGTTAACACTAAAGTGCCAAAAGCTGCAGTTCCTCCATTGACCACTTGAGGCTGACACTAAAAGTGAATCAATCATACAACATATAACCTGTTACAATAAACAGTTTTGGTCACTATAGCAAATGTCCACGTTCATGACAACTGTACAGGGACTGAATGTTCATATAGCTCAACAATTTAATATCTGTTAAGACTTCAAGTTATGCACGATTAAAGGCGAGGCCACTTTGAGAGACAGGTGGATGCCATCACAGGACAGTCCATAGCCCAGAGGAGTTTGCATGGCCCACTTCAGCTCCACTTCTGATTCACCTTTCAGCTCATTTTTGAATACGTCAGGAGTTAGCGGGAGACACTGCTGAGATGGCTCCACTATACAGCTAATTGCTTTAGCCCACTCCATTGCTCCCCTCCTCAGCTCTAGAAAACAAGCTATTGCTAGGTAACATAAAATGCAGCGCCAGCCTCGCAATGTTTCCACTGACACCAAATTTAAAACTCTGCTATACTGTGAAATAAATACATCTACATGGAGCTGATACGCCTAAACAGCAGTGTGTGAACTTGTTTGGTTTAAGTATAACATTCATTTATATGTAAAAGTCCCGCACTCTAGCTTTAAATCCTCAGGTTTACCTTTGCAGGTCCGGAGGGTTTCTGAATCTGCAGGTAGATCTGATGGGGGGATGTGTATTGTCTGTAGAGCATTAAAGTGCCATCACTGTCCTCAAAAGAAGCCTGAAAACAACCAGCATATGAAAATCACATTCGCAGTAGTTCTTCTCTCCTTGTCCTAAATAATGATGCAGAATATCTTCTTTGGCGTCTGGATCTGACTTAAAAATCCTGGGTAATCTTAACACCCTTCTTAATTCCAATAGTTAGGTTAATTATTAAGTTATCATAAACAAAGGATTTAAAATTGATGAGGTTTTATAAAGATGATTATAAAACATTTTAATCAGCTTCTGATTGGCTCCCAGAATCTGTAAACGTGGATTTTTGTTCTCTTATGACAACAAATCACTGGGCTCCATAATTAGTACCAATCGATAAAAACCCATAAAGTTCTTTCTAGTAGACTTTCGAGAAAATTAAAAAACTCCCAGATCTGTAAAAGAAAGAATTTCCAAAGATATTTTACAAGTAAGTAACAAGCTATAAAGAATATGATTACAAGGATTTACCAGCAATGCAAATCATTTTTTATCCTACAAACCTGCATTTTAAAGTCTCCTTTATATGTAATTTGTGACTTACATCAATACTGAGTACTTGTGTTTTATCGTGGATCTCAATGTGGAGCGGTATGACTCCGTCTGCAGGGACAGGAAGCTGCATTTCTTCAGATTCCATTTCCTCTGAATCCATTCCAGAAGAATCTGTAGCATTTAATTTATTAGGCTCTATTTCTTCAATTGGGCGCATGCTCGAAAGCCACGGAATTTTCTCGTGCTGCATCACTGACACTTGAACAGTCTTTTGCTGATCCTCGAGTGACAGTGGCTCGCCATTGTATGTAGATATTTTCAGCTACAAAATCAAGAAAACTATTAACAACATGCTTTTCAAATTGAACAAAATGTGTTTTCATAAAGAGCATAGTGTAAAACATATTATGTATGGCAAATCATTTTTTATACACAATACTGGAGCCTAGTCTCAAGACAACTAAAAACAGACAATAAACCCAATAAAAAAGTGCATTTTTAATTTGAAAAACATGAGAAAATTTTAAAAAAAGAATGTTGCTTTTCTTACCTTGGCATTGAAATATAAATATGGCCTCAGTATTGTGGGATACTCTTCAAAGGAAAGTTTATATTTGCTCTTTGCCACTGCCACCTTCACCATACTGCTATATGTGAGACCTGAAAGATGAGTAGCATTCACAATAGGGCTGCAACTAAAGATTACTTTCATTGTTGATGATTTTCTCGATTATTCGATTAGTTGTTTGGCCCGAAAATGGTCAGCGTTTCTCAAAGCTCAAAAAACATTCTCAAATGTCTTGTTTGATCAATAGGCCAAATATACTCAAGTGTACTGTTATAGAGGAGGAATGAATGTAGAAAAGTCTTCTCTAATTAGAGAATTTAGATCATATAAACCATTTTTTTTATTGATCCGTATAGTTGGGGATTCATTTAGTATATGACAACTAATCAAATAATCGATTAATTATGCAGTGCAACAGTAATTCACAAGAGTTAAGAACATACAACATCTACGTAATTAAATTTCCAATGTAGTGTGAATGAACTGTTACACCTCATTAAATGTTGTTTCCAAGCTTTGACATTGCCAGACATTGAATCCTGCACTTATGAATGTGCAACGTTTAATGTAATGGATATACTGAAGCTTAAAAGTGCAGGCATTAAATTGTAAAACATAAACACTGATATATAAAATGTAAATAAATCAAGTAAAGACACAATGGCAGTGCTGTCACTGACTCAATTTACATTTATCCATAAAATAGAGAAATAATTACCTGTTAGGTGTTCAGTCACATTAACCACAATAGTTATATGATTCACATAATCAAGTTGGTAGTAGACCAATCTGTGAGGTCCTTGGTCCACTGGATGATAGTTAGGAACATCAAACTCGAAGCCTTCAGTACCATCGATCTAAATAAAAATAAACCTTCAGTCTTTAAGGATATTTTTCACAATTAGTTAACTTGTTGGATTATTTGATTTATTAGCTTGCTGAGAAATAATTTTATTGCTACTGATTTTTTTTTAAATGGGTAAATTAGTATATCCTAAATTTTCTACTTTCCCTTTATAAATTACTTAATTAAAAAAAAAGACTTGACAGTATAAACATGGTTGTTATAATCTTGATTTTTGTTGTAATCATCTATAATCACCGTATGCAACAGTCTGCTTCCAAATCACAGCTTTAAACAGAACTACAGACCTCTCTGTCTTCATGGTAAACCTCGTCCATGCCACGAACATGAAGAATGAATGTTATATTCATGTGTCCCTGCACAGGTTTGCCGTACAGGTACCTGAGGATGAAAACACAATCGTCAATAATTTTCATGTTCATTCACAAACAAGATCATTATTACAAAAATTGGATTAAAAAAAAAAAAGGTCTCACTTTGCTGTGACGAGGCCCTCCAAAGGATCCTTGTGATAAATCACATCTGGCGCTTTGATCATGACCTCAAACTTTGGCAGCACTGCAGTCACACACACAATGAATGGAGTTGTGTTTTTATTGTATATTAAGGAAGATGTTTTACATGCGACATAGGTCAAAGAAAACATACATACCATAATGAGCCACATGGAAAGTCTTACTACTGGAGACGCCCTGTACAACAGACAGAAGAGATTAATGAGTCATTCCATGCCAACTCACCAAGGGCCTCCCAGTTGGGGTCATGGATTTTCTTGAAAAAAAATCATACAAAAACTTCTACATAAACTACGGAACCTCGCAAAATCCCACAGCTCTATTCCAAATACTTTTTGAGTTTTTTGGAAATAGGCCCTCGGTGTTAATTTTGATAACTTCAGCGTTTGTTTTAAAGCCTCTTTAAAGCCTCACCAGTTGCTTATTTTTCACAGAATCTGGCTGATTTTTTTACTGAATGTCCCAGAAACCTGAATAAAAAGTTGGAACTTGTAATCATGTTAATAGCTTAAGCTGATTTATTTATTTTTTACAGAAATTAAATTATAAAAATCTATCATTTTCAAAAATTCATATCTCCACTAACATTCACTCATTTCCAACCAAATTCTTGTTGTGGGTAGAAACAACTTAGTTCTGCCATATCTAAATGTCATTTGGTGCTACATCAAAAACTGACTGCCACAGGTCTTCCTGAAATTAGCTTCGGAACTAATGACAAAATAGCTCAACAGGTACCACACAGACATATAAAAGTTGAAATCAGCTGACCCCAACTGGGAGGCCTTAGGTGAGTTGGCATGGAATGACTCTAAGCCTTTTTGGTTTAAGTAATATGACCTTTATTCTTTTTTTCCCCACTTGCAGGAACAAAAAGAGACTCATTCATTTAACTGCTCTGTAATAAGTATTAGAGAGGAGTTGCCTGCATGTCTTGTTAGGCTTTTGGCAATGGTAATTTTATTTATACGGCACATTTCATTGCAAGTAAACTCCATCTGCTTTATATTAGAAGATAAAACATAGAAATATAAGGATAAACATAAGAAAACAAGTAACGTGTTGTCTAGAAATTACATTTATATACATTGGAGGGCGAAGGTCTGTTATGTTTTTGGGGAATGATAGGAAAACTAAGAAGAAAGATACTGATACTCAGCTTTATTTGATCACTCATCAGAGACTTATTCAACTAAATTAACCTGCAGCTGTTACTTGTCTGTTAGAAATGTGACAGATGAAGAGCATCTCTGAACCACTCACGAGAGAAAACAAGAACAAACATTTGGGCTAAGTGGCACGAACAGAGAGTGTATGTGTGTATGGAGACCAACGGGAGAGAAAATGATACCAATATAACGTGCTACTGGGATCATTCAAGTCTTGGACAGTTTTTACACCTGCAGCAAACTGACACTATTCTAGCCACTGAGAAGCAGCACTCCATTCTTCAGAGACACACTTTACCCTTTGGTTTGGATCGTGGTGGAGAAGGATTGATACTGCAGCAGGATAATGAGCCCATGGGTGATGAGTTCAAACAGTCCTTTGTAAGGCACACACTGGGTGGACTTTGTAAGGTGTAGCAGACTTACTTGGACTGTAGCGGTGATAACCCAGTCACCCAGAGGAGGGTTGTCAGAAAGCTCAAACTCTTTGGAGACGACGCCAAGGACGCTGTCTGCAGCCAGCCACTGTCTGATCAGATATCCCCGCGGATTCTGGATCAGACAGAAAATGGAAGGAGAAACAAATGATAATATTACCATACTGTGTCAGTTTGAGCTTGATTCAGACAACAGTACTCAATTTACCCTTCAAGGAGGAGTTCAACCAAGAATTTTTTTTTTTTAATTATGTACTTAATTCTTTGGAAGTTTGCAACTCAGTAACGTGTTTACTGAAAACTTCCATTGTTATTTTCTGCCTTTTAAACACCTTTTGTTGCTTTGGTTTTAGACGAAGTCATGAGACTTTTTCATCTTAAAACCCACTGACTTTTCTAATGTCACTAGCGTTCCAAGATCCAGCATCACTAGCATCCTGAGGCTAGTTACAAGCACCCCTAAGCTAGTCATTAGCCTCCTAGGGTTAGTTACAAGCATTCCCTAGAATAGTTACTAGCATCCCAAGACTATAGTCATTAGCATTCCTAGGCTAGTTACTACCATATCTAGGCTAGTCATTAGCATCTCTGGAAGTGTTACTAGCATTCCTAGGCTAGTTACTACCATATCTAGGCTAGTCATTAGCGTCTCTGGAGGAATTACTAGCATTCCTATGCTATGGACAAAAAATCTTGCCTATTTATTAATATTCTATTGAAAATTAAGGTTTAAAAAGTAAGACGCTAGCAATGCCAGTTTCTATGTATGTTTTGTATCCTGTGTAGTAGCTATATGCAAACTTCACAAATGCTGCGCTGCTTTAATTTGTTGTTTAGTTTGTTGTACCATTCACAGTGGATGTTTTTCTTGTGCTAGTAATGACCTGCGGAGCACTTTAAAATAAACCTACTGTTAACTTATTGTGGGTTTTATGAGGAGAAAACAACATAATTTTCTTTCTTTCTTTCTGTGGAGAATCAAAAATGAAAATTTAAAACAATAATTGCAAAACAGTTGTTAGAAATATATTGTAGTTTAGTGGATTTTTGTAATGATGCCATTTTAGCTTAATTTATACAATTGAAACACAGTACTTTCTCTTTTTTTCTTTTGCTAATTCGTTATAAATACTTTTTATTAATTTAAGAATGTATTTTTATTTGTTGTCTTCAGTCACCATGCTCTCAGCTTTCAGCCAAATAAAAAACAATATAACGAAATAAAATGCGACATAAATTTTGAATTGGGGATAAAACAGCATTTTGCACTTTTTTAAATGAATTTGTTAGAAGAAAATAAAAACAGTAAAATACAATTTCATAATAACAAGGTTGATTAATTTATAATTGTGGCCTTGGATGAATGATGAAATGTGTGGACTGCATTGTTTTTGATCATAACAAAAATGCATGTGAAGCTAGTTGCCTGAAAGGTGTTAGGACACATTCTTGAATTTCGTTTGATCATCATCAAACTGACATGTAAGGAGGCAGCATGTCTGAATGGTGCGTTTTGAATGTTTAATAATGTCAAATGTACATGTACAGTATAATGAACAGTGAGGTCGGACTCACTCTGATGGTTATATCCACTGGGCTGAAGTGAGCCATTCCGTCAGGGTTAATGGACACCACTCTGATCTTCACCACCTGGCTGGGCAGGTAGTTCAGTTTGTCTGTTTGGATGAAGATGGAGAGGCCTTTGAGGTCGAACTGCAGCTGCGAGGAGTTTGAAAAAACCTGGACATTCCCGATGTGACCCTCAACCTTCAGCATGTACAAGTGTTTGTAGCCGGACTTGTCCTCATAGATCTGCAGGGCACAACATGGAGAACGATGACGAATTGTAATTAACATTTGAATGACAAACTTCTCTAGCACTAAGAGATAAATAAACTAAAGTATGACTATTCTCTCAACAATGTAAACCTGAGACACAAAGAATCTGTTTAAAGCTTCTCAGGTGTCCGTAAACTAAACCACGGTGCATTGAGAGCTGGGCTGTGGTCCATATGAGAGGATTTAACTGTGAATCTGCTCCACATCTGTCTGACTTTTACCCAATCGTATCTGTTTGTGTTCAGCAGTATCAGTTTACACTCCTCCTCCCTGCCCTGCTTTGAAAACAGACAACTGGTGTTTGCTCTGGTTTCATTTAGCGAGAAACGCCTCACCACTGAGAGAGGACAATTTAACCAACAATACACACACACACACACACACACACACACACACACACACACACACACACACACACACACACACACACACGCAGACACACACACAAAAGGGCAACTTTTTAACCAGAACTCACATGTTTAGGTTCCCTAAGGTTGTGAAACCATCAGATGTCTTTGTCTAAAACTAAACGTGATGGCAAATTAACAGAATACGCTTTTTTTTGACTAATTTTTGTGTAGCACGTTTAGCAGAAATGTAAAGGATCTGTAAGTTAATTTAAAAAACTGTTTTATCACAGAAGATTTGTTTAATTTTTTTAAGAGTTAATGTTATGCATATTGCTGTATGTATGATACTGACAAGATTAGATAGATAGATAGATAGTGGTGGTGGTGGTGACTGGGACAAGCAGTCACTATCACTCTCTTGCCAGTCCGGGGACTCGAACTGGCGACCCACCGGTTACAAGTTCACTTCACAAACCACTAGGCTAGCTGCCAGTACATTTTTTGGTATTTTAAGTATTTATTTAACACTTGTGCGTTTATATACTCTAAGTATACCATTAAATATCAGAATTTTATTACATTTTTTTTACAATAGACAAATATCTTGTTTAATACTGTAGGTATTAAAACAGAAAATGACATGTATTTTTTTTATTGCAAGCACAATGTTAACTTACAGAAAATGTCCATTGTTTGATTATAGTCTGGGTAATGAGCAACTTTTTCTATTATTTTACAGATTTATTCTCCATAGTGTTTC
This sequence comes from Chromis chromis, assembly GCA_900302755.1. Taxonomy (NCBI): domain Eukaryota; kingdom Metazoa; phylum Chordata; class Actinopteri; family Pomacentridae; genus Chromis; species Chromis chromis. The sequence goes on from OMNN01042989.1 coordinate 10,654, forward strand.
TTATATCATTATCAGATCCTATTTTTTAAAGTAAACAAAAATTAAAGCTGAAGAATGTTATGTTAGAAACGCTGGATATTAAGATTTGAAGACTGTAGCTCTATATACAAAGTTTAAAGACTCCTCTTACATATCATTATAACAAAACTCGAATGACTGGCTGTTTTCTGCATTTTTGTCAACAACAGTAAATAAACAATTGAGAACGTTTTAGTAAGAAGTGGTGCTGATGACACTTTTTTTTAATGGTTCCTAATGAAGGAACATGTCAGTTTTTGGATGACAGCAGAGCTCTGTGGCAGTCAGGGAAGAGATATGTTCATTGTTGGTTTTGGTCTTTTATGGAAAGTGATATAATCTAGACCGTTCTCCTTTAACAGACATATGTGTCATACTTACAGGTGGCAAAGTCAGCAGTTTGGTCAAACCTGTAAAAAAAGAAAATTTGACAGTGATATTAAACATGTCATTAGAAGACAATCAATCAGTAGTTTTGTTGATGTCTAACAGATGAAGTACCTCCTTCAACTGTAGAAGAATTTGAGGACAGAGTCTGGTTTGTTCTGCCATGAACAATGCGAGCAGACACATAGACCTCTGAGGTGAACCGGACGGTGACTGATATTGATGTTGGGACTCCAGGTCGGAGGACTCTGGGAGCCAGGAGCAGGTAGGAGGGCCAAGGATCAGGCCTGACAACACAAACCAGGATGAGGAACAGGGGAGTCAGCTCAGATACACTGATCTAAACTCCTCACACACTCTCAGAAACACTCAGACCTCCGATAGAACTACTTTGTGTTAGAAATCATGATTTTTCATAGCATTAAAATTGACATGTGTCCATTAATCAGTAACAAGAACAATGTTGTTGTTGTTGTTGTGGTTGTTTTAATTAAATGAATACATTTTATAAAGTAGATTAATGGTGCAATACATTGTGGAATAATTAAAAACTATTAAAATAAACTCACAAGTAGAAAAGTAAATAAATATTTTTTATTCCTTTATTATAGTGGATTTTTGGAATTATTTTTAAAAATCCTTTTATAGATGTTTTTGTTCTGATATGAAAATTATTTTTATTTTACAATAATGTATTCCCACGACACATTTATTTCATGTCACTTTTTTTTTTTTTATTAATGTCACTTTTCTTGACAGTGGTGTTGCCATCAGTCATCAGGCCCTCATCTTTCAGCCAATCACAACTAAAAAGTGACAAAATATTATGATCAGGAACAACGCTAATGTAAAATAAGCACAGACTTTTGAAAATGAACAGCTTTAATATATTTACAATATTTCATTATATTTTTTTGGAATAAAATAACTTTACATAATAATG
>OMNN01043007.1:0-12431 GCA_900302755.1 Chromis chromis
AATACAATCTTCTTTTTTTTTTTTTAAAGATTTATTTTTGGCCTTTTATGCCTTTATTGGATAGGACAGTGGATAGAGTCAGAAACGGGAAAGAGTGGGGAAGGACATGCGGCAAACGCCCGAGGCCAGAACCGAACCCGGGACAGCCGCCACACCCCAGCACCTGGGTCACGCGACATAACCGCCAGGCTATCGGAGCGGCAGAAATCCAATCTTCTTAACCTCATTTTAAGACGGTAATGACTGTGAAAGTTAGACATACCAGGCTGCTTACTTTTATATTTTTCTTGCTTGAAGACTTTACAAAGTGTCTTCATTGCTTCAAATGATAGGAATGGGATTTTTACATGGTCATGGAGAAAAGAACCAGGAGAGTTCAGCTGTTTTCTAGTTTGAAGACTACCATACTGTTGTAAGTCTAAAAAGTGTTGAGGTTAATGAGAATACCCTGACACCTCTTGGTACTTATCTTCAAAGTGTTTCAGACTCAAATCACTTTAAGTTCACCACCAGTTTTTTTCTCTGAGGGTAAGTGAATGCATCCCTGCAAACTGCCAAATCAGAAAGGTGCAGTCATTTATCTCCTACATTCTGGATACATTCTTAAAAAGGGAGATGTATTGTGATTTGCATCTAAAATGAGGTCATCACTACAACTATGTACAGGCGATTCCTGCTGTGTATTTTGTATTCCTTACAAATCCTATACAATTTTCCTTGAAAAATAAGGCAGAGATGAGTGTAACCTTGCACACAGTATGTTGCCTCTGTGGACTTGCACAGTTCTCCCTCCAGTGCTCTCTACATTCACTTTGAATCTAACAGAATCAGGTCTACAGTGTTAAATATTTCATCATACCTTTCTATGTAACTGTTTTCCTGCTACAGCAACCATGAAAACTAAAGAAAAAGAAGCAGAAGCTAGCGCAAGGAGACTCCTGGCTGACATGCATTTAAATCTGGCTAAGACTGTGGGAGTGTGTTTACCTCTCAGTATTGTGCATACACTGCTCTGTGACACATGAGGCGAGGCAAACATGTCACTAAATGCAACAAGAAATTTAAAGAGAATCACTCTGGAAGCAAGTGACTTATATTCATCTTTTCATTCAGTCTGTAGAAATGAAGCGACGATGGCCTTGTACACCATTCAGGATCAGAGACTTTAATGGTGGATCAGCTGAAAAGAAGCCCACAGAAAAATACCAGCGGTTGACCTCGTAGATGTGGAAATGAATAGCAGACAGTGGCACTGATCCTTAGTGTAATTTGTGGGGGGGCTACAAATGCGAGGGTTGAGAAGAATGACACTGAAAGCACCTTCCGTCTGCACTATGGAGCAGAAGCCATTACTGCACTATAGTGTTGTCAGCCGTTCGGCATCAGCTCCTTTGAGAATGAGGCTTTCAATCAATGTATGAAAAGCCAGTATCTCTGTGGAAAGAATGAGACAGAATAACTCATGACGGGGGCAGCGGCAGCAGTCGAGTGAGTAGGTGTTCAAAAGCAATGCAGCTGTCTAGAAGGAATTGTCTCGTTTTTATCCGTGCCATCGGCCTCGCTGCATTGTTTGTGGTAATGATGGTTTTCTTGGCTGCTGTCAGGCATATTTACAAGGATGGCACTCCTGAGAGAAGTTAGCGTGACCAGACTATATTTTTGGGGTGGGCTATTTTCATGTGACAAAAAAACTCACATTTTTGAGCCTGCTAGATATTATTTTTCAGATTTTGATTAATAGTTGCAATATTATCTAAAACCTTAACTATTATAATTATCACACTTACAATGAACATTTAGTGCTAAGGATTTAATAAAGCACCATTATCTTTATGTGCTTCCAGCAGCAACTCATTTCCATTTTTTATATAAAAGTTAAGTTGTAACTGATTTACTCCAATGTACAGTATGTTTCCACAAAGTGATAAAGTAACTACAGTCAAAGCCAGTGTGATGTTGACTGTGATGGATGAGTGGCTTGGTCAAACTGGTACTTAGTTTGATGTTTAACTTGACAACAAAATCAACATTTCAGCAGATCTGTGTGACAACTAAGCAACTTCCAGACTTTGATATGGAAGAAGTGATCATGTAAAGAACCTTGACATAGGACGACTTTGTCTGTTATGATTTTCATACAGTAATAAATGAACAGAAAGACTGTCTGCAAGGTTTGATGAAGGCAGAAAAATGTAAAACAGTACAGGATGGTAGAGTTAAAACCGTAGTACCTAGTATGTAAACTTTACAAGAATGCAGAATTATACTGGCTCCTGTATCTTGAGGCCAAAATCTAGATTTAACAAACATTATGGCATGAAGAGCTGAAAACTGCTGTTTCACTGGGTTCTATAGGGTTTGCATTTGCTCAGGGAATCTGTTTCATACCATGTTATGTACATTTCTTCCACTGATAGAAACGTGGATGTTTCCACATTTTACAGTTTAAAAAAATCCTCCCGTCACTAATATTAGCACACCACATTTCAGACATTCGTAATCTGATGGGTAAACTGTTGTCTCGTTCTTTCCCTGTCGTATGGCTATGGCTGTCTAAGAGCCAGTATATTTAACACCTTAAAAATGTGCACATCATATGAATATTTTTCTGCCACATTTTTTTCTTGTGTACTGCCATTTTGTGCTTCCAAATTTTGTCCTCCTTCCTGTTGCTTGTACAGTGTGTAATTCACAGCACTCACAGGGAGGAAGGTGCCAGCCTGTTATTTGCAATGTGGGAGTTTTGAATAGCAGCCTTTATGGAAACAGGTGCCAGTTACTGTAGGGGAGCAGAGCAATCTAACTCAGTCCTTCTGACTTCCGTCATCCATTCAGAGCACACAGTCCCCCCTGCAGCCAGCAGCATTTACTTGGTATGTAATTAAGCCTTATTCAAGAAAACTGCATGACTAATACTTCCAATTCTTACATTGCGCTGTTCACAAATGTCTGAAACACGACACAGCAAGCTGCTTTTAGAGCTGTGAAATACAAAACCTTTTACAATAGAGGACGAAAAAGATAAATCTTTCAGGTACATGTTCAACTATAAGGGCACTTGAAGAGCACATCCAACACCACAACCAATGTCCTATCTCACAGTTATTGTAAAAGTTTAATGGCTCCTTCTTCGGCCATTCTCCACCTTTCAATCTATTTTTTGGAAATTTGACTTGCTACTTTTATGTACTACTGCTGAGAGACAGACTAATATACAGCACTCTCTTGCTCTCGCCTTGACCAAAGAAAAGAGTGAAAACCAAGACAGAGTGCTCTCAGTATACTGTTACGATGGAAAACTCTATACAAAAGTGTGCACTCCTCACATACTCGAGCATTTGTCTTACTTTTGCAAATGTGCAATGCTGAGCCTTTTCTGGCCATTTGTTAGGCTCCAGGCACTGCTCTGCAGCTCGCATGACAACTCTAAAGGTAAATAATGATGCAGCTGATTTCTTCTGACAAGATTCTGTGTCTCTGCTCTACATTTGCATGTTTTATGTTTATTACGGCAAGAATGAGCGCCCGGGGTGTGCTGTCAGTGGCATTATACTTGGTCAGTTCATTGCATGCACAGTGCTCGGCTTTAAATCTCACCCCCACCCTTCATTTTCATGAAAGTGATTAATACACATTTCTCCTGAAACTCTCTTTTGCTGTACAATATTTCATTGAATTTATGAAAAGCTGTACTTTAAAATGAAAAACCCACCATTATAAAAACATCCAATACTTCAGTAATGTCACTAAGGCTGTGAATTAATGTCCACAATATAATTAATAACTCCTCCCTCTGACAGCACGAACACATCCAGCTCTCTGTCTGCGCCGACACATTCAACTGCTGAATGAATAATCATTCTAATATCTGTGAGGAGGAAAAAATAGCTGAAGTGGCAAAATGCGAGCATAAAAGCACGATGCACGTCAGAACAGATTCTGCTTCCTCTGTTTTTTCTCTCCGTTCATATGGCAGTGTTTTGCAACAGCAGCTTGTGAGAGTCTCAGCTTTCATATCATCCCCAGTTTAAAGCAAATGGCTTGGCTTAGTGTTAACAAGCAACAGTGTGGCTGTGATCATCTGCAGTGCATACAGTACTAAAGAGCCCATTACAGGCAAGAAGCAAGCCCCTGGGCCTCACAGATGTCACCATTCCATATACACTGCTGTAATCAACAGTACAGTGCTGCTCAGACACCTCCTTGTTTTAAAAAGATATACTATCAGTGTTCTTAATCAAACCAACAGGAAATATAACCTCTAAGATATGAGCTTCCTAAATGGATCTATAATAAAAGCTTTATGTTTATTAAAATAAACATTTTATGAAAACTGTGTAATTCCTAATAGAAAAAGCCAGATATCCGATTTTTTTCACCTGCTACAGTTGGTATCTGGTCAATAATTTCCTGCATCTGTCGGGCTCTGCTGAAAACAAGTTGCAAATGACAAAGAACTAGTAAATGGTAAGATTGTAGAAACACTGTCTCGTAAAAGACACAGCTTTAATACATTAAAAACATAATCTGGCAGTCCAATTGTCCTTGAGCAAGATGAGGAAACCCTGTTCACTCTCTGATTGCAAGTCTGTCCTTCATGACTGTCCTACTTCAGTTTGCCAAATACATTTTGGTGGAAATGTATTTCCTGCCTGCATTACATTTACTGGTAGTGATTTTTTCAGCCCATGATGTATTAAACCCTTACACTGCACAAAAGGCATAGGCAAGACTGCAGCAACTGCGGAGCGCCTTGTGGAAATGAGAGACACATCTGACACATCTGACACACTGTGTGACAAATTCTTTGTGATCATTTGATCAATTAGAATATTTCTGGGTGATTCCCTTAAAGCCATTTCAGGACTGACACAGTAAAGGGTGTAAGGTGCTTGTTACACTCTGATCCAACCTTGAGACTCTACTTTATAAAGCAGCCCTTATAATGCTTTTTAATACTACCCTTACATGTGACATACCTTTATCGACTGATTTGTCAATATTTTAGAATATTATTATCTCATATATTTAATACTGAATGTCAAACATGTGAGGAAACGGCTACCTGTTTACATGGCCAGCAGACATAAAACAGCATTAGCATTTTTTTGGATGCGTCATGTTTTTGTCCATCTGATGAATGCATGTCCAATGTGTACAACTGACAACCACTACTGTCCCCTTGTTGAATTAAATTCACCAAAGGAATACTGTAGTTACTAGATGTGCTTAGCACATGAGAAAACACACACACACACACACACACACACACACACACACACACACACCATTGCCAGCCTTCAGCAGCGCTGTAGGCGATGAATGGCACTCCAGTTGGTGATCAAAGAGGGGAGTGGGGCCGGGAAGCAGAGAGGTGGCTCCTTCTACTGTTACACTGCGACACAATGCTGCTCCTGCAGCCCTGTGGCTCCGGCTCAGCTGCTCCAGGTACAGCACAGCCTTGTCATCTTCTTCTTCTCTGTTATTTATCCGTGTCACACTAGTGTTGCTCACTCAAGCACAGCAAAAACCCAGTGCATTCTTATTACCAGCGTTGCCTCCTCTCCACTGTTGTGTTGAATAAGCAGATAGTGCAAAGAGAATACATTCATATGTTTCCAATACATGCGGGTAGAGGTGGAATTGGAAATTACTCTTTATTGTGTTGTTTCTGCAGGAGGCTTTTTGTGCTCCTGAGCGTCTGATTCTCATCCATTGTAATTGCCTTGGGCTGAGAGAGGGGTCATGACTATAGGAGCTGGAGGCGAGCTGCTTACACGCCTGTACTAGAGCTCAATATTTCAAGCTCTGAGCAGCCGTCCTCTCCTCCCCTGTGGTCTAAGAGTGCCTGTGACACATTCAGGTAACACAGCCGCGGTGCCATTATTACTTACGGCGTACACGCTTTGCACACACACACACACAAACACATGCCTGTCCGCACACCTTCACACACCGCACACATACACACTAGCACAGAAACACACAGAGAGGCAGCTGTCATAGTTCTCTATCATGTATCGATCCAGCCTACACCGTCTGTTAGTGATGCACTTTGGTCCCCCAGTTTTTCGAATGTTTCAAAAGAAGAACTAAATTGTGAAATAAAACTATTTTTGTATGAAATGACACTCCACCACAACAACTTTTTACCATACATATTTCCTGAACAATTTCTGTTCAAAAAGAAAACAAAGCAGTGGAGCTTTTATTAGTGAAGTTGCTTTGGTTGGATATTTTTGCTCCACACAAAATGTACTTTTTTAGGTTAGTAGACTGCAATGATGATTTAAAACACACGGCAAAACCAGTAAATAATGAATGCATAGCTGTTAGGGATAGGGTTAGGTCTCTGAAGGCTCTCTCTTGCTCCTCCTGAGCCCAAAGCTTGTGATCATGTTTACCAGTGAGCATGTGATTTACATACTTAGCTGTAATTGGGCTGCTCTATTAGCCCTTCCCATTATACTGGTACACTATGAAGTAGTTAATTTCCTGAGCAATGTGTTGTGCTTGTTTAAGTTATTGAATGGAGGAAGCCATTGACCGTGACAATCAGCTTTCCCCACATTTGCTTGAAGGGCTTTTACATTGTTGAGGTGAAGCTATTGGATTGGCTGCTAACAGTGAACAAAACTGGTTGTAAGGAGGTTGAAATGTACAACACACTGAACTATTCTTAACTTCTTCACGTTGAGCCACTGGGTGCCTTTTGAGTCCTGAAGTCCTGTGTTATTTGAAGGTTCCATTAAAGGCAGCCAGAGTTTTCTATTGTCTTAAATTTTGCATCCACTTTTCCCTAATGTAGAGTTGTACATTTTTATTTTGATTAAGGTTTCACCTCTATTCACTTATTTATGCGACTACGGATTTAAATCAAAGTCTGTGGGACAATTCATATGTGACGTCATTATCATAAAATATGCTTTTGGCACCACAGGCCCTGCTGATGTGACATAACACAGTATTAGCAGCACACAGACCCTGAATCTGATGCTGTTTCATTTTAAGAATATGTGCCCCCACAGCGTGCCCATATATCAAATTTAAATGAATGTCACTGATCCAGGAACAGAGGTGAACAATGTAGAGTCTGCAGTATTTCAGTGAGAAATGATCCCTCATAAATTACTAAAAGGCCACATATACATTTCTGATAAAATACTTGAATTAACTAGGAGGTAAGGAAATGTTTTTGTATTCTCGAATCGAGTTACTGTAAGACAAGTAATTACATCAGTGGAATATCGCATGGCTAAAACGGATGTGTATCATTTTGGCATCTGACGACGGAACCATGTATCTAGATGTATACTTATCTTCTAAAAGTGGCTCCACATGCCCCCAGTCATTTAACAGTAATATAAAAACTGGATTAAAGTATGACTGTAACATTTCATGCTTCCTATCCACTTTATTTTATTTTATTTATTTTGACTTATCCCTTCACTGGCTACTTGGGCATAGAAACATCATAAAGCTTTGACTTTTGATCCTCACTGTCTGTACAGATTCAGACATACATGGTGTCTTGGGTGCTTTTTCATGCCAGGAAAAAAACACTGCACATTACTACAGGGATCATCATTTCTTCTCCATGTATTAGATATAACCTTCTCCTGCTCACTCAGAGAGTGTGGGAAGCTGGTGGGCGTAACGTTTCATACTTGCAGGCGGATGGTTCTATCTATGGATAAGAATATTTTGTCAGCTGGTTTAGTCATGTCAACAGGGAGCATTAATCACAGGGTATCAAAGAGTCATGTAAACACCTTAACCTGAATAAGAGCCCTGGTGTTTCAGAAATTGGCTGGGTTTTTGCCGAATTACCTCCCAACATGTTTGTAGAGGTATATCTCCAACATCCTGTGTGCTGTCTTGGATGCGGTACTGTTTGTCCTGTGCATAGTTAGTTCAGAGCAACTGGCTGGCAACGTTATGTAATGCTTCTTTTTGTCATCAAATCCCATGGAAAAATAAAAACACAGCAACGGGGCTGATAAATATTGCCTGTGTAACACGTTTCGTTGTCAAAGAAACTGTTGAAAACATATGACTATGCCACACTGCTGCTGTAAATACACACTACAGCACAAATTGTATATTCATCCACAGCTGAAAATAACTCCTGACAAATGCACCACGTATTACATTTACAGTAACATTGGATTTTTTTAAAAAAACTACAAAGAGCCTGATCAAATGCAGATATGACATCTCAGTGCAGAGAACTAAATAAATTATTAATAATAATAAAATGTAAATACATTGAAGGCCAACAGACAAGTGCAAACAAACACAGTTTAATCAAGATATGCTGGATAGCTCACTGACTAACACCCCAGACCTTGGCATTGGAGATTGGTGGTTCAGATCCTGGTCAGGGTGCAGGTATCCACTGAGGACCCTAAGGACCTTGCCTATGTACGTCGCTTTGGATAAAAGTGTCTGCTAAATGAAATTGTAGAACATCTATATTCAGTATCCAATTTATTAGGTCCACCTAATATAAATGAATGCAGTTGATGCTATAGTCTTGCTTAAAGTCCAACCTCACAAAGGTTAGAATTTTCACTTTTTGATGAAACCTTCCCAGAGTGGTTAAATTACATCATCACCTCTGAAGCAGTAGTTTGTTTGTTTTGTCATCCTATAGTGATATAACTAGGGCAGACAAGATTATAGAAGCAGCCGTCAATATAGCATAATACAATTCAACACCAGCATATACCACAGCTTCCAACTCTCTGAAACAGCTGCAACAAAAATGTAATATTATACGGTTCATGACAGTGGGACTTATTGTAGAACTGCATATTTCATGGTGGAGGGGGTCCTAACCTGGTATTGTAGCACTTACACAAAGAAATAGAGTAACCGAAATGCTGCTGAGGCACCATTAAAGAAAAAAAAAAAAAAAGTTTTAACCCATCATGTCACCTGCAAATCAGTGATAATGGGCCTTCATGGCCACCAGCATTTCAGTATTAAATAGTAAGTAAAGTGAAGTAAAGAAATAAATAATATAAGAAATAATTGTTCTGATGAGAGGCTCTGTTGGTTTACCTTGAGTGTATCCAGGAAACGGTCAGCTATACAGTAGCCTTGAGAACCATTGTAAGTTAATCAGCGGTCCAGTTCCTGATGTGGAAGTGTAGCTGTATGTTCTTTAGACATTTCTTCTCATTACTCCTAATTCACTTTTGTCATCAGCTGCCTTTTAATGAACAGCACAATACCAAATCAAGCTTTGTATGTTGTTTTTTCAGTAAAAAAGCTTTACTAAGCACTTGGTTGAGTCATGGCTGTGTTGTCAGGTTCAATGTTACTGTTGATTTTATATGTAATTCAGCTACTTAAATTCCCATTGTCCCAAGTTTAAAAGGTTTTCAGCATATCTTGCAAGTTGCCTCAAATTCAACAGCAAACCAACTGCAGTTCCTAATCTTGCTAGCTTCTTCTTTTTCTTTTTTCTTTTTTCCATTTGCGGTTTGTGAATGTGAAGGACACATTCTGTGAATGCAAGACTTGCAAGTCCACACACTTGCAATAGAAGAATCACATAACGCTAGAGTACATTTTGGTTCATTTTCAGACATGTTTTAGTTAGTCTAAACATTGTCTCAAAATTTATGACCACTCACAAGTAAAAAATAAGATTTTAACACATTTTATGACCTTCAGTTTTTAAATTCAACTTAATACTTTTAAAACTTTTTATGGATCTGCTTTAACCCTTTACTGAATTGTTCAATTCTATGGTTTTCAGTTATGATGAACTTAAAATGAGCTAGGCATTTTTTATAAGGTCACTAAGTTTGGCACATTCGATAATGAGGCCACCTGGTATGACTAAATTTGTTACAGTTTTGATGTATTTTATTTCTGTTTGTTCTTTTCTGTTAAATTTAGTACAGCTTCTGTAGAGAATGTTTCGAGCAGGTCTAATAACTTTAGTGTTTACTGACTCACTGTTATAAGGCAGTTATTTATTCTGATTTACAGTTTTGATTTGGTACAAGTGTAGAAGTGACAAAAAGAAAAAAAGATTTCAGATTTCAGTGGTGATGGGGGACAAGGAGGCTTATTGTATTTCTCCATTCTCAAGAGCTTCTTATCCATAGAGCCTGAATTTGTTAATCCTGGCCTTTCTGTTGTGCAGATGTTGCCGACTGAATTTAAGGGTGATTTGTCAGGTGGTAATCAAAAAGAAAAGAAAAGAAAAGCCCAGGGCTTAAGGGGGTGAGATTTTGACAAGAGTGTGCCAAGCTGCCTATCAAGGCAAACAGTGACTACTTTTAAGGAATCCTAGTTATGAAACATACTGTAATTTGCTTACACTTTCTTTTCTCATGATATGATTCCATATGGTATATCATAGATTTAAGGTCTGCAGTGTTGTTCTATACTGTCAGAAATAACAAAAATGAACAAGAACAGGGCAGCTCAGTAGCCAAGTCATTAGTGCACATACCACATGGCATCAAGCAGCCCCTGGTTTGATTCCCAGTCAGCCAAAGCCTTACTGCATTCCAATAGACTGCTCTCTTCCACTCTCTTTTCACTTCTCCAATCAGAGACAATTAAATGCCCCCCCCGAAATCATAAAGAAAAACTGGGTCCAAACTTTTGACTGGCACTATACATTACAAGTATATTATATACACATGTATCTGCCAATACATGCATCGCACAGTTTAAGTTTACTAGCAGACCAGTTTATCATAAAGTGGCCTGGAACAAGGTTAATGTGCACGAAACCACTGCTTCAAGCTGTCACAAGTACAATGTCCACATTTAAAGTAGATGAGGATCGGTATAGTGGGCCAAATTACTCTCCTCTTTCATATAACAGGCCGGGTCTGTCCCACAGGCGAGTTCTGGCTTGGCAGAGCTGGCCTTAGATAATGGACTGGTAGCCAGCTCTGGTCCACGGAGCTTTGGTACGGCTGGAGAGAAACGCAGGAAGATTAGCTCAGAGTGCAGGTGATAACCCAACTGTCTGAGGCTAGCTTCCTCACTGCTAATACCAATTACCCCTTGCCTCATGCACTCCCTCACAGGGATACACTTACATGTATGCACACACCCGTGTCTGCACATTCACAAGTACACACATTCATCGGCAACTGCTGCATCACCTTGATTTGACTGTTTTTCACTTCAGGCCTGGATGGTTCAGACTGTGTGACCCAGTGATTCTGCCTGGGTTCTCTTTAATCCCTTGGGTTTCTCCTAAAATGCATCAGCCCCCTTCAATGGTGAGCAGAGGATCTCTAAACAATTACCTCAAAGCCCTCTTCTATCTCACGGGGGTAAGCCTCTATTTACATATGTCCAAGAGGCAAGAGCTCTGAATCTGCCTTGCACTGTTTATACCAGCTTCTAAGAGCTGGTCTTGAAGCCTCCTTCTGCCTCTTTTCCCCAAACTCTACAAACTCCTCAAGTGTATCACTTTTATTTTTCCTGAGTGTCCACATGGATGTGGTTAAACACTCTGCATACTTGATATTTCCTCATATGACATTGTACCAGTGATATTCAGAACCTTTTACCCTCCTTGTTACCTCGCTGCTTTTCGCAGTGTGCTGAGCAGAATAAGTTTTGCAGAATGAGCCTCAAAGAGTGAAGGGGATGACCAGAGAAAACGAAAGATGAGCCACTCTGACAGAGTAATTGTGCAGTGGAAAGTATCAGTAACCTAATTAACACTGCACTGTAGCCTTTGCCACATTCAGATCCTACTCTGATATGTTTTCTGATGCGTTCTGACACTGTAGTTAGAGGAATCATTTCCTAGTGCATGGTGGTATGAGCAATGTAATTGCACTTTAGGGTTTAGAGTTATTGCATTATGTAAATGACTTCAGAGTCATGTGGAGGATAAGTTAATGATGTCCCTAACCAGCTGTAGTTAACATGACATAAAGGAATTTTTCAGTTTTTGCTGTTAAGCAATATTCTTTTTTTTGTTAGTTTTACATGGTCTTAAAACACAACATTCTTTTTGCAGTGGTTCTGTTTTCTTAATCATTTTTTTGTGTTAGAATCAGGGTCCAACATGGTCGTACAATTCTCTGCCAGACTAGTTTGATGATTTCACATGAGAGATTTCTGGCTTGGAGTTTTTGTCTGAGCTCTTCTCACTGGTTAGAAATGAATGGGTCTCAGTTGGGGCTACTTCACATTTGATTCAAATTTTGATAAACCCTGTTGGCTGGTGATGACTGCTTGTGGAGCATTTAGTCCCTGTCAATCAAATCTAATCAAATGACACCTGCATAGTTTCAGGAAATTAGGTGAGCTTATCAGTCATAATAAAGCACTCTCAAGGTTTCTTTTTTTTTCTTTTCTTTTTTTTTTTTTTTTTTTTTTAAAAATTTTTTTTTTTTTTTTTTTTTTTTAAAAGGGGGGGGGGGGGGGAGTTTTTT
>OMNN01043009.1:0-14085 GCA_900302755.1 Chromis chromis
TATAATTCAGTACTTACACATACAATCTCTCTTTCACAATGAATGTATTGTCTTTACAATTTAATTAGATGGAAGTAATCAGATACTATAAAGATTTATCTACTTGAAGTGACGTTTGTTTGCATTTTTAAACCGAATATCTGATCCTGCAGTTGACTCAAATAAAAATTCCAAACGCACTACAGATAACACAGGCTTTTATTTTGAAAATAGAGACAAACACATTCTGAAAAACAGCAGTAGTTTAAAAACTGCTCTGTGTGGGTTTAGTTTGCGTTCATGGTTGTAACTCGTAGCCCAGCGGGTCGAGTCCTCGGTCCAGCAGAGCGAGCGACGACTCCCTCAGCTTCTGCAGAAACCTCCTGAGTTCCTCTTTGGAGAAAACCTGAAGGCAGAAAGAAAAGAAACCACCGAAACCGTGAAATGAAACTGCAGTAAAAACACCTGGAACACCAATTTATTTAGTCTCGGGTTTAGGGGAAGTTATGGCCAACATGGGCGACTGTCACAGTGTTAAAACTGAACGTAAATAAACAGACGACAGCTACAGACTGAGATGGTCAAAGTTTAGGACGCATTATGCTGAAGTACTACCTCCCAGTTGTACTCAAACCGTATAAACAGTACATACTTTATAAGTGAAGCTGTAGTACGAACTGAAAGTAAAAAGATTGTAGTTTGAAATGTTGCGTCTTGGTTTGGAGTAGCATAGACATATATAAGTAGACGCCGCATTGACTGTGGAAGGACGTGCCTAAAGCGGCGCCATCTTGGTACAGGGCTAGCAGAGGAGGGAGTGCATGGACATCTATGGAGGTAAGAGGTACTCCACAATCTGATGGAGGTAAGAGGTACTCCATAATCTGAAAGTAGAGTTATTCACTGAAGTTTCGACCGATTTCCAAACGGTTGATTTGTTAAAAACATCACACATGTAGCTCTGACAGGATGCTGGGATGTCCTTTTTTTCTATTGATGTCTGCCTGTCTGTCCTCCATGTCTGACGTTTGTAACAAACAACCCACGTGAATATATGTTGACAACTGATGGACTTTTATAGTGCAAACATGTCATTCCTCTATAGACGCAATGCACTGTAGGAGCGAGTGGCACTGTACCAAGATGGCCGCCGCATAGGCACGTCGCTCCAATCGGCAGCAGCAGTCAATGCGGCGTCTACGTATATATGTCTATGTGGAGTAGGTTTGCAGCTACCTGGTAGAGGCGGTGCTGGTCAGACGAGATGATGTCGGCGAGTCGCAGCGCCTCCTGGTGTCTGGATGAACTCTGCAGGACGCTGAGCAGCAGGAAGCTGAGGCGAGGCAGGCAGAGAGAACGCAGCGACGCCATCTGGTGGCCGCGCTCTGAATCCTGCTCAGAGTCCTGCAAACACAGTTTATCACTTAAAATCACATTTTAAAAAAATCTATTGTTATTACTAATTAATACTGATCATCATCATTAATTATTTAGCTTATGACAAAAGTTATCAATTATTAATGCTTAATATTAACTGTTATTATCAATAAAAATATTATAATTTTAATATTTTGTTATTATTCAATATAATCATTGCTACTAATTATTTGTCCTAATAATCATGTTTTTTTCTATAGTTTCTATTGATCAGTTTTATTATTCTATAAAATGTGCGCACTTAATTAGCTTATGACAAAGCACAATTATCAATTAATACTTATTAACTATTATTGTCAATATTAATTATTATCATCGTAATAATAACATTTTGTTATTATTTAATATTATAATTATTGCTTATTATTATTATAGTTAAGCACAAAAGTATTTAGCTTTATAGTATGTTTTTATTTTTAATTTTTTTCTGTTTGTATTGATCAGTTTTATTATTCTATAAATTTTGTGTACACTTTAATCAACTTGTCTCTATTGTTTTGTGGTGAATTTAATTTAAATTTAAAATTTAAATTTTGTTTGTATTTTATCTTTTCCATGTTTTGTTTTTATTTTATTTTTGTAATGTACTTTAAACAACCTCTGTGTGTGATAAGATGCTGGACAAAACCTACTTGGTATAAACAGTCTTAATGCTAAGCTAAGCTAACTCCATACTGAAGGGGCTGAAATCAAAGCGGTATTATTTTTCTCATCCTTAATATCAAACTAGTTCCTTTCTTCCATCACACAGAGTGTATTCCATGTATGTCGTCTCTAACCTGTCTGTTGTCGACCATCCAGCCTCCGTCTACGAACAGCAGCACGTTGTAGATTCTTTCTTTAACGTCTTCGGTCAGAACGTCCAGACGACACGACCAAGAGGACAGCGAGGACTGATACACAACACAAAAGGACACACAAGTCAACCCCATGGTGTTGCTGTAGAGTTATGTCGCAACAAAACACATTATTTGCAAAGCGTTTTAGATTATATAGTCTTCTTCTATTCTGTCTTTGTTGGTGCATTTCTTGCCAGATTACCTGGTACTCCTTCTCTCGCATCTCATTGGCGACTCTCTCTGTGAATTTGGCCTCGGGGGCAGGTGCCGGCTTCTGGGGGGCGGAGCTACTGTGGCTGAACCAATCGGTGAAGGCCTCGTGGGCTTCCTGTATGACCATTAAGAAGAACGGTTACATAATTCACCGACAAGAGAAAGCTTTCGAAAAACCTTTGAATTTGCAAGATACAGCATCCATAGTCGATAAAAACTATAAAATTTCATTTATCAGATGCGACTGGAGCGCCATCCACTGGTGGCTAAATAAATTACAACCAAAAGATTATAGAGTGTAGATCAGTTTATAGCATCTTTTGAGATCGATAAACCTTATTGACAGCAGACTGTAGCAATTCTGCAGGGTATGGGAGTCCCATCTGTTAATCTGTGGCATTTACTTCAGAAACATTCAGCATGAAATCATGAAAATCAGGATTACACCAAACTAAAACTGATCTGTGTTTTCCACTTTTTTTTACATGTGATTATTAATGTTAGTAGACACTGGAACAATTGGAAAAAAGGGATTGTTTTCTTGTTTTTTGCATTTGATGGGAAAACAGATCATGCTTTTATACCAAAACCCTGCAGCTAAGTGTTACAGTCATACTACACTCACAGAAAAGTAATCTCATCATTAATATTTTACAATATTGTTAATAGAGTTATTAACACAGACCAGGTAGGCTCTGATGCACAGGTGTTCTCTGATGGCGTTCTCGTCCTCGGCAGGTAAAGGTGTTGTCTGACCGACGCCAGACCACTGGCAGTAAATCTCCCTCATCGAATCCTCTGGAACTTTAGAAAACACAGCTTTGGCTGCATCGTGTTTCTGCAGAGCTGCAACAAAACAAACAGGAAAACAGTCAGTTGAACTTCCATATCTGAGAGGAAAAACGAGCGTCATGGTGGATAAAAAAGTAAATAAAACACTGAAGTACCCAGGAACTTCCTCATGATGGCGTTGGACTGTTTTAGGGCCTCGGCTCGATGCGTCGGATCAAACAGCAGCCAGTCGATGATATCGATCTTCCTTTGGTCCTCCTAAAGAAAACAGCATCACAGTGACTCCACATGGTTCCATCAACATGTTGTGCATCTGACTTTGACACCTGATTTAGTTTTTAAAAGTTCTATTTTTTCTGTTCAGTCAACAAACAACTCAGGAAAAGTTTAATGTCACTCATGCATTTGCAATTCTTTAAGCCTCAAATTATTCAGGAGCTAAAAATGTTGATGTCTCTGAAGCGTTAAAAAAAAGAGAGAGACCTTAGATCAAAGAAAGACTTATACGCCTTGCCTACACTACCACCACCTACCCCTGCCTCTCACCAACTGCACCAAGAAAAGTGGGGTGGGGATGCAGACCCTTGTTTGGGTAGGGGGTAGAAAGTATAGAGGGTGCTGAAGGTGGAGGCCTAACCCACTGACTAGATTTAACTGCCTCATCTGACATTTCCTTCACTATCCTCCTCAGCTTCTGCCCCTCAGTCTGCATAACTAAGTTAAAAGGCTAACATAAAAAGATATGTCTTAAGCTTCCTTTTAAAAAGCTCTACTGAGTTGGCTTCCCTGATGTCTAGAGGGATTGTGTTCCATAGTTTTGGGGCATAGTTAGCAAAGGCTTTCTTTTTGGTGTTTCTGGAAACCTCCAATAAACCAGCAGCAGATGATCGCAGTGCTCTTGATGGTGTGTAACTAATAAAGGAGCTCGCAATGTAACTTGGTCTTTGCCTCTTAAGGGTTTTGTATGTTAGGAGGAGGATCTTAAAATCAAGCCTATAGGTTACCGGAAGCCAGTGCATGGTGGCTAAAACAGGACTAATGTGCTCTCTCCTCTTGGTTCTGGTTAAGAGCCTGGCTGCAGAGTTTTGAATGAGCTGAAGTTTGTCTATAGATGTTTTCGGGAGGCCAGTGAAAAGTGCATTACAGTAGTCAAATGACTCTTCTAGGACACAGTATGAACTAGCACCACCACGCTGCAGATTTGGATCCCAGAAAACCCAAAATTAGTTGCATTATTTGAAGTAGAGAAAGGTTCTTTGTGGTATTTGAGGAATTAAACCTGTTGAGTTTTTACCTTCGTCGTTGCCGTCTCCAGCGTCTGGCTGTGGTGCATGAACTCGGTATCATCTCTCTCTCTTACCGTCTCCACCACCAGCTTGGTTATCGCAGAAACATCCAGACCTGCACAAACAGAAGCAAACATTCAGACTCCTCCCAGTAATGACATCCGTCGTCTAACTGGCCTCGGTTTTCCGTCTCACCGGCGTCGGTGGCGAGCTGCAGGCAGTGTGGGCGGAGCTCCGGCTGGGTGACGGTCTCCAGGAAAGCAGCGTATTGAGCGGTGGCGACGTCGGCCGGTAGCTGACCGACGTAACTCGCCACGAGGTCGGTCTGCTGATCCCGGATCAGGAGGGAGACGTAGGCCTTCAGCACGTCAACACACACCTCCTCCTTGAAAAGAGACATCAACATGAAATATTCAGAATAAAACGCTTGATTCTGCTGCATTAAGTGTCTGAAGGTTCTTAGTCATCCAGGTCATGGTTATCCTCGTTTCAAGCCTCTTGGATGAGAGGTGAAACGTCTTCGAGAAACTCAAGCAAGTCCAGATGCTACGATTGAAACTACGAGGCTGCATTGCGTGGAAAAACGTTCCTCTACTGGACCACTATGCTTTTAGTCTGTAAACTTTACCTTCAATGCCAAACCTAGAGATCTGAAGAACAACGCAAGGTGAGTCATGAAGCGCAGCAGGTGGGAGGGGAGGGGCTTAGAGGCCGTCAACCAATCAGAAAACTCCTCCAACAGACCTGAGCGAGATACAGAGATAGACTGGGGTTATGTGGGTTTTTTAGGGTGATCAAAAACAATTAAAAAAATAATAATAATGTCGTGAAGTGAGTCTTTTTAGCGTTTTCCTGAGAGGTTGGAGGTGAGGCAGTCTTACCGTCCAGGTCTCCCAGGATGACAAACTTCTGGATGACGTGATAATGTTCTTTTGTCTCCTCCAAAACCCTCTGAACGAACAGAAAAATACCGGATTATAGCGGTCATGTGACTTTAATATTCACCAATCACATTCAGTCGGAGTGTGTTTCACCTTTGACTCTGCAGCTTGAAGCTCCTCAAACACTTTTTCCATCGTCCAGCTGAGGAGGGAGACGTACAGAGAAATGATCAGAGATAAATCAGTTTGGTGGAAACTCTTTGGTGGAAATTAGTGTTTAAATCGCGTCGTACTTGGCCTCCAGGTATTCCCGAGGCAGCGTCTCCACTTCCTGGTGGGCCATACCAGACGACATGAGATCCTTTTCGACCAGCGAGTCGACCATCACTCTGAAGTAGGCCCACACACAGTCCTCCCACGATTCACACACTGCCAGGAGCTGAAACACAAAAACACCACATACTGTCAGTTTATATGACCAACTATAATCAGGATTTATGTGTCTTGCTCTCTAAAAATGCTACTGCAGAGTCAAGCTGAACCCATTTAGACATTAAAAACAGAGACAATGATCCCTTTTAACCCTCTGAAAAGCAAAATATCTCTTCAAATACATTAAAATTAGCCAAAATCTTACAACTTTTATCAGAGCCAGGAACTGTAAAACATGTAAGTATTAGCATAAACACTGCAAACAGGTGGAAACAGCAGGCCTGACTCTGTCTCAGCTTTCACACCCACAGACTCACAACTGAACAGGGGGCAGTGGTGGTCTAGTGGTTTGTGAAGCGAACTTGTAACCGGCGGGTCGCCTGTTCGAGCCCCCGGACTGACAAGAGGTTGAGGTGGGAAAGTGAGAGCGACCGCTTGTCCCAGTCACCACCACTGTGGGCCCTTGAGCAAGGCCCTTAACCCCTGACTGCTCCCCGGGCGCTGCACCGCGGCAGCCCACTGCTCCTAGTATGTATAGTTAAGGTTAACTTTACAAAATGTAAATCAAAAAGGAAAACCTCACAACTATTATTAGTTACTGACGTCTGGTTTTAAATCTGACTCAGCACAGAGAGTCAAAAGATATAAACGGATCAATTTACAGAGCGCTCCTGAACAGAGCGGTATTCCTGGAAGGTCTGCAGAGAGGTAATGTGAGGAAAAAGTTGTCAGAAAGACGTCAGTGAGTCTCTGACAAAGAGAGGACGGGGACAGAAATGCAGGGAGTAATTGTGTGATCGAGAGAGCTACAGACAAGATACCTGCCAGCGTGATTAATGAGACGGTGAGGCAGCTCAACATGAAAGAGCCTCCGGGAGAAAGTTTAGACGGAGTGTCAATACAGTCCAGCTACTTTTAAATACTTTCAAACATATATATCACAGAGGTGGGGGAGTGGGGAGTGTTTCCCTTCACAATAATGGCCGGTTGTTTTTTAGCTTGTTGGACTGGTAGCAGTGATTCATCATTCTGTTAGAAGGAAACAAACATCCACAGAGTTCACAAGGTTCCTCTTAATATTGAAGCTGTGGAATAATATCCACACATTTATCATCCAGGACGGTATTAAACATGTTTGTTTTTTAAAGGTGTTTTATTGTTTTGATTCAGAGGAGGAACTTTAGTTGGGACCATGTTCCAATGAAGTTATGCCCCATTTCTTAACATCCTTTTAAGTTAACCTGATGAAATAATATACTCTAGATGTATATTCGTGACTTAAAGATGTATAATAGAATTTAAAAATGGTCTGGTTGTCGCCAGGGAAAGAACATAAAAGGTGGATGATGATGCTCAGTTATGCAAACAAAAAATCAAGGCATAAATAATAAGATGGAATTTAGTCAGAAAACAAGTCTATAAAAGAAAGTTTTCAGATATAAGGTTTTATGTTGCAAAGCCAATAGGACCTGGCTAATAAAGCCCCTTAAATGCTTTTATTTCTGTTAATCTGATGTCTGAAGGAGGACTTTTTCCATAAACTTGCAGCAACAGTCTCATTACATAACATTTATTTGTCAGTTTCAATATGGTACGAACACAGGCATGCATATGTGACATACTTTGAGCTGTGTAAAGTGATTTTTCCACATTTTAGCACCAATATTAACCCAAAACATCACGGAGAGTGAAAAAGTTTGTTGCCGAAATCGCAAAATACCTTTATTCCAACTGAAATGTCCATAAAAATAACACGTTACTACCATGAAAACAGAGTCTGTAACAGCTGGGAATAATGAGACTTGCCAATAATGAACATAATCCAGGATTTGACATAACAGGAGCTTAAATTCAGGTTGTTGCTTCCAGTTGTATTGAATATCTGCAGCATCAGACAGCAAAGAGTTGCACACGTTTATGCACAACCGCAGTAGCTTCAATAATTCCCTGACATGGAGACAGGATGGATCAGGATTTAACAGCAGGTCATAAACTTTTCTTCACCTCATACAGGTGAGTTGTCACACCTGTCTTCACTTATCGGCTACAGGAAACTCATTAGACGCATAGCAGAGTCCTGAGCTCCATCACAGCTGTTGGGATATTTTTATTCTACTGTTGTTAAAGTACTAGTTAGATTACACATGGACAGAACTTTCCCTTTTAGGAAACCATATATAAACTGCTTTTTTAGGAAATATTTTGTTTATTAATGTAGTATTTTACATTATATACATCACCTTGTCCTATCAAAATTGACCTGTGTGACAAATATTGTACCGTGGCTCTCTGTCACTGTGTTGGGTGTGTTTGAATGAAAAGTATTGAGGAGAATTAAAGTGTCTAAATAATAGAATCTCATCACTTTAACAGACTAATGAAGCCAGCAATGTTCCATATCCCATGTCTGAAATTGGCTTTTTATCATTTACAGATATTTTTTTAACACTTTTAAAGTTTTGAAAATGAAAAAGAAGGCCTCTTAGATCCTCACTTTTAGTTCCTGTATGGGTCAAACTCCCAAAATACTCAATCCTAACCATCAATTGTCTTTAATCAGAGACTTTGCCAGTTTGGTGAAAGCCCGTATCAGTAAAACTCCATGCTCTCAGTTTGAAACGTGGGTTTTCTGTTAGTTAAGCAGCAAATGATGTAATTTCTCAGAACATATTGTCTCAGGCTTAACAAAGCTCCTCTAGAACCACAGAAGACACTTTCCAGTTGTTGTCACAGGATTTAATAGAACCAAACACGACTTGCAATCTAACTTTACCAATTGGAGGACTGTACTTTTAGATATCAGCACTCCACCATCAAAATAAATGGAACCACATCCCTGATTCATCCTTCCTCCCCTGATGAGGACGTCTCTCCTCCTCCCCTGTTTCTCTTCCTCCTATGTGACCTGTTTGTTAACAGACGACCGCCTCTCATTAAACAGCACTAATCTCACTTTTAATGAAGCTGTCGCTGGGAATTACTGGTCAGCAGCACATCCACAGAAAGACTCCGAGACGACGTATGAGATGGAAAAACAGTCTCATTAGTCTGATGGTTATTGTCGTGGTTACTGTCAGCGGCGTTACTCTGGACACAATCTGACGCCATTAAATGCTGCTGTTGCTGCTGGAGGCCGACCTTTCAGTGATGAAGTCTGCAAAGTTTTCACTTTCTCCGTGGTTGTTGAAGCAAAGCAGCTCCCCACTGGGATTAGCTGTCTGTCTGTGCAGCTATTTGTATCAGTGGGATCGTTGTGATGAGATACCTGGAGAAATCTGAAGTACGTTTTAAATCCCTGCAAGGTTTTATGGAAGTAATGGAAACAAGAAGCTGCCTAGAATGCAAACACTAATCAAGCAGAACATTAAAACCAGCTGAATTATACTGTATAGGGATAGGTCCCCATCACAACCCAGTTTCTATACAACTAAGCTGCATTTTCACATATGTGTTGAAGGGAACATGAGTATGTTTGGAAGTAGACATCAATGACAGAGTCCTAGTTAGTAGGTAGGAGGTGGTGGTTGGTAGAGTAAACAAGCAACTTTACTTTCGACCCAAAGACAAGAGTTTGTAATCTGTGACGGATGAGGGACCACCACGTTGTCTCGTTGGTTGTTTTTTGGATTTTACTCGCTCTCTGGTTCCGTTTATGCACAACGTGGTTAGGTTTAGAATAATATGACACTCTGTTATACACTTTTGCATGTTAGCATCTTGGTTTGGCACCAAAATTACTTGGTTGGGTTTGGAAAGATGTCATGTTTTTGGTTAAAATATGACCCTTTCACAACATACATGAAGCATATCTTCCATTTTCTGGGTTCCCAGGTTGAAAAGTACCCATCCAGTTAATGTATGATTGGTTTTCTGAAAAAGAGCAACAGTGAAGCAGTAAAAAGACAAGTAAAAGTAACTGAAAATGCAGTTTAGTTGTATAGGAATGTAATTTTATGGAGACTGGGTTGGCCATCTTGTCACCAAAACAGTTCTGATCCATCAAGACCTCTGAAGGTGTCCTGTGGTTACAGGCAGAACCTTTAAGTCATGAACTTTGCAAGGTGGGTCGCCAATAGATTGGACTTGTTTTCAAGCATATACCATAGGTGCTCAATCAGATTAAGATCTGGGAATTTGGAGGCCAAGTCAACACCTTGAACTCTTTGTCGTGTTCCTCAAACCATTCCTGAACCAGTGATAAGGGAGCTTTATCCTGCTGAAAGAGGCCATCAAGGAATACTGGTGGCATTGCCCAGAGCATTAGGCTTGTCTTCTTCCCATAGTGCATCCTGCGGCCATCTCTTCCCCCAGATACATGCACCTGGCCTTCTACATAACCGTACTGCAGCCTAGTAGCTCCATACATCATCTTTACATCTTTCTGTTGTAACAGCATTAGGGCTTTCCTTCCTACATACATCAACGAGTATTAGATACCATCACCCTGTCGCTGGTTTACTGGTTGTCCTTCCTGGAAAGCGGTGTGACAGCTCATGTCTATGAAATGTATTTATATTTTTACCAGTGGGAATCTAATAGTTTGAAGAGGGAACAGTTTTGTTGTCGTTTTATGAGTGAATCCGTGACTAGGAGTGTATCAGCACGTTGGCTTGTCTGTGAAGCTGCTACAGAGATGCTGATTGTTGATTAAATCACTGATGCATGATTTGAGAGTTTAGTGACGAGGAGGCCAACAAGAAGCTTTCTCACTGATATATTTTAGACATTCTTGACACTGAGCATTTTTCTTTTCTTCTGCTTTTGTTGAATCCACTGAAAACCTCCCACAAAGTGAATCTCCTGGGATGATGAGCACAGTAAATCAAGTCAAGATCAGCTTTGAAGAAAAAGAAGTCTACTGACTAAAGCCAAAAACCACACATGTATATACAGCACTCAAAGCATAGTTTAAGTTAAAGCTCATCTCCAGTTATTGATTAAACACCTGAGAACTCATCTCTTTGTATTAAAGCTACATATTTAGAGGATTTTTCTCCATGGAATTAATCCTTTCCCATCTTTAACTGGCTTAATTGTAACTACACCATTGCATGAAATGCTCAGCCATGGTGTTGACTGCACTGGCAGCTTTTGTTTAGAGTTTCCGTGTTTAATTTTTGGGACCCAAAAACTAAGTTCTGTAAAATTCTTTGGTTACATTTGGGGAATTTCTTATGTTTTCAAGCCTAGTATTTTTTCTCCCACACCCATTAAATTTGGTAAAAACACAGACAGATTTGTTCCCAGCAGATCCAAATGATTGAATGGTTAAAGCATGGACACTTTTTTTTAATGATTGGCCCTTTAAAAGGCAGTGTTTCATGGCCCTGTCATATTTCACATTACTTTTCACATTCAATGGATGTAAGCTGTGTGTAGAAAATTGGTATAAATGGCAAAAACCTGCATATGATGGTTTGTAAATGGTATAAATGCATCTGAAACAACACCAGCCAACCACCATCATGCAGGTCTGTAGCTAAGTGTGATGTAGTAAGTAGTTTATTTTCCTCCTCTGACACACCTGCCCACGCTGTTTATCGGTGTAAAGTTCAGAGGTGACTCCGACTGACGCACGGCTGCATGTAAACCGCTGCTGCTCTACATCGTGATTGGCCGACGGACAGGAAGCTCGGGCAGCATCTGTCGGCGCCGCGCTGCCGATGTAAATAACGGTCCAATATCACAAGCTCTCAATCGCGGCTTATACACAAACACGCTGGCGGAGAAACGCCTCCCACGGCACCCTGGGAAATTCTGCTGCACTTGTCTGCCATCTGTTAGCGTACCTGCCGGAGATGTGGAGGGAAACAGGTGGGAAGGAAGCCGATTCAGCGCAGGTGGTAGGTTAGTCAGACTTAAAGACAATGAATGTGAATAGTCAGTTTAAACAGCAAAACACAGCTTGTTGCTCACAGAAAGAGGAAAATTCAGTCATGCAGTAGATTTGTCTTGTGAGGATAAATAGGACGACATAAAATCATCAGGTTTAGTCTTAAAAGCTCCACCACGGTTAAATGTTAAAGGCCCTAAAATTGTACAGTGTCGCACTCCATGGATTTGACCTTCTGAACCCCAAAACCTGCTCCGGGTTTTGTAAAGGGTGTTTTCTGTATAGAAGCACCAAAATGACACCATTTACCAGAGCCAAAAACTGTAAAAACAGAAGAAATTTTCAGATTTTTTTTAATCTTTCCAATAGTTCTTGAACTAATCACATGCAAATCTATATCTAAGTTTAGAATGTAGATATTCAATCAAAAATCACTTTATTATACAGGCGTTTTTTTTTTGTTTTTTTTTTAAATGTCAAAAATAAACCGTTTGCACCAAACAGATTCTGTAAAAAACAGAGAATTCTGCACATCTCAGTGCGACTGAGGAGCCATGATGGACTCAGCTGTAACCAATAGCCATGCAGCAAAAATTCTGAAATTATTTGGCTGAACTCGGCTGAACTGCAGGCAGTGTTTGCATAGAGCAGAATGGAGACAAGTATGGAACCAAATTAAAAATGTAAGTAGTAAAATATTGATAGCATATACAGCCACCAAGCTTTTTTCCAGTATTTGTAACACATGTATGCACTTCGGGAAAATGTTGCACATGTACATTACAGCTTTGTTTAATTTTTGAAAAATATTTAATTATAGAAATTCTTTTTTTCTAATGATCTGTGGCATTGCAACTTTGCTATACTGCACAAAAGACATTTGTGAGTTCTCTCTACTTCTAGTCAAGGTTGTTATGTTTCAATAGAGGTGCAGGGTTCGATATTGCAGTGAAAAGTGAGCCCACAGTGAGTAAAAATGTGACAGGAACAAAGATAAGCCCAGAAATTAGAATTCAGAGGTTTAAAATCCAGTTTAGCAGCTCAAGTAAATACTAGAAAACCTGACAAAACAATTGTAATATGTTTTTCTAACTCTGGATCAAGTTGAAGAAACGAGTCCCAAAGAAAAATGGTAACCCCTAAGGGCATTTAAAAATTAGTTTCAAAGATGTAATGCATGGACTTTATATCTGCAACTTAATGAAACTCTTGAACCGTGGCGTTCAGGACACGTTGTTCTCATGCTGCTGCTCTACAACTGTGCACACAATAACTCTCTAATTGTACATACTTACCCCACAGGTTCTCCATAAGGAGTAGATGATGTGATTAGACGCTGCAGCACCTTGTCGCATATATTTTCATTTCAATCAGGGAAACGCTACTGGTTTCCTCCATGTCGCCGTTCCTCCTTAACAATCTAACAAGTTCAAATTGATAAAGACAAATGTGTTGACATGAGGGATCTGCAGTAATTGCTAATTAATAAGATAATTGGCTGAATTAGTATAAACTTTTTTTTGTGAATACGATAACTCAGAAACGATACATCGCAGAAACTTCATATTTACGCCGCAGGAACTCCACGTGAAGTAGATGATCTGATTAGGGTTTGTTGTTCCTTAGTCCATAAATTTGCATTTTGATGAGGTGACAGTTGATTTTTTTTAAAAACTTTGGTTTATGTTCTTGATGCCAAACTTGCAAAACTGTTAACACAGGGACGAAAATCTTCAAATCATTTTTGGGGGGGACAATAAACAGTAAAATTTCTGAGAGTAATTCCTGGTGGGACATGAAAAAATTGCTCTCTCTCTCTCTCTCTCTCTCTCTCTCTCTCTCTCTCTCTCTCTCTCTCTCCTGCTCCTTTGGAACTTGCCTTGCAGGGTTGAGCCCTCAATAGTAGTTAGTAGTAGTTATAATCTACATCCTCGTTTGAGCCTGTTAGCGATCATAAGCTAGGCTATTTACTTACCAGCGTGCTGATTTTAAAAAAAAAAAAAAAAAAAGAGAGAGGCTGATTTCAGACAAAGCAGGAGAAATGTCACTTTCATGTTCCAACCTTGAGCTTGTTGAACAAGCGGTGTGATAAATGACTTACTGGCTTTTACACATTAGTGTAGTTTCTCATAGTTTGTGAGAGGATCGTTTGCTCGCTGACACACGGAGCTTCCGGTAGCCCCGCCCGTTGGAAACGCATGTGGACTAAACTACTTACAAAAACTCCTTCAACCCCACTGCTGTAAATATTTTGAACACTTTTTAATGATCTTAATACTGCCATTTGACTTTTAATGCTATGTTTTTAAGGAAAACTGTATGTATGAATGGGTGTATGGCTGTTGGAGAGTCACGTCTGATTGAGAAATAGGGGGGTCATAATCTTTCAACAA
>OMNN01043013.1:14230-24879 GCA_900302755.1 Chromis chromis
AACAGCACTGCACTGTAACTTTTTATTTTTATATATTTTCTCTTTCATATAGATTTGTCTTCTAGTCGTAGTGTTTTGTGTTTTGCCATTTTAGTTGCACAGCACTTGTTAAAAAAAAAAAAAAGTGCTTTAGTAATACATTTGACTTTGACTTTAAATCAAATAAGTCTGGTATCCAGTCCTCCTTAATGCATCTGTGGCCTCCACTGTTTATGCTACAATAAGATTAACCCATTTTAAACTCTGTAAGCATTTAATGTTAACCAAAGAAAATCTTGTTGGACTGAAATCGTAATGTCTCTTCAACCAATCGATTGGTCGCAGTGAATAAAACAAATCTGCAGGTTATCTGTAGATAAACTGAATATTCCACAGAGCACTGATTGACTCTACCTACCTCTTCTAGGAAAATTCTTCTGTCCTCTGACAAACTGAATTTCTTTGGGTTGTGGACAAAACAAGACATTTTTCACCACTTTCTGACATTTCATAGACCAAACAACTGATCGGTTATTTGAGAAAATAACCAACAACGAACTGTAAACTCAGAAAACGGAGGAAACACTACCTTTTGAAAGGCCTCCTCCATGTTTGTGGTCTTAACCTACACATAAAAATGTTGTTATGTAGCTTGTATACTGTCGTCTGTTTACACCAACCAAAAAAAAAAAGCATTGTGTATTACATGTCACTATATAATAATTGGAATGAATAATGTTTCTATTTTAATTTAAGCTAAATATGCACGTAAATATGTGCACACTTGAGCTGCATCATGTACGGCAGTGAATCTGAGATGGTTGCGTGTGGCCAGAGTACAACCAATAATGCTCTGAGTATGAATGTGTGCAGAGATGTCCTTATAAAGTGCCCTCACTGGTACAATGTTGCCTTGTGGGGTAAAAACTAATTGGAGCATAGTTCAGCAAACGGAAACAGAAAGTCGAGAAACAGAGCGAAGGATGAGGGCTGGAGTTGAGAAGGACAAATGGATGAGGAAAGCAAATATCACAAAACGGAGTGAATTTGGCCTCGAGATGTAGAAGATAAAGAGCGTATGGAAGTAGAAATCTGAATGAAGCAGAAAGAAAGAAATGCTCCTGCACCCTGTGAGCCTTTTTAAAAAGAGTCCAGCGACTTCAACAACCATTTGGCACACAGTTGAGATCATCTTAGCAGTCGCTCCGTCTGATCTGTGCCAGCCTTTGTTTAGCAGAGCATGTGGACTGTTTCTAACACTCAGCCCACATGGATAAACCTCGGTAACCCTCAGCCGAGCATCTGTGTACACTATCAGCGCCGTAAATCCACACTCTCAGCCAAGCAGCTTGTCGAGGTTGAACTCTCGGCCCTCGTGGACACGTTCCGAGGATTGGTGCTTAAATCATTAGTCGGAATAGTGACTGGTGGTGGGGTTTGTATTCGGTCTGTTCATTCATAAATTAACCTCCAGTCACTGTGTCGAGTGTTTATGTGGATAACGGCAGCTTTCTTTCTAGATTCTAATTTACAGTTAATAAGAAGACACTTTGCTTACAGCTGGTTTAGCTGAGTAATTATTTTCCATTGTTGATGTTAGCTGCTGAAGGCTTGTTACTATCCATGCTGCCCTTTGTGGGTTTTATTAGCTGGTGAGGGTGAAACACATTGCCGACATAGCACCGAGGTGTCACATCATTTGCAGCAGGCCAACTGGAATGCAATATACAGCCACATTAAGTGAATATAGAGTACTGCCCTGAATTCAGGAGGCTTTTCTGTGTTATTTCACTTACACATTCCTCCATTAAAGAGCAAGTCTTTACGGCTTTCTCATAATGTTCAGCCCTTTATTATCAGGGCTGTGAGTAATAAAAGTCCAGGTATTTTTATATCTCGGCATCCACTCCAATAGACTGCAGAATAAGATATGCAGCAAATGGATCTAGTTTTGTTTGATTGGTTTAAGAATAGCTATGATTTTAGTTGGCCATGATTTTCTTTGGTTGAATTAGAATATAAATGTGACCTTCAGTTTGGTACAAACCATATTAAAGCCCAGTGTTTTATTGACCTATCCATCCACCCGATTTCCTTCCTACCCAGACTACATCACCTCACCACCTGGTTTTGCTCCTGTCATAACTATAACGTCCACTAGAGGGCGCTTCACAATGAATTGTAACTATAGTTCTTCACAACCTGCTTACATGACCACCTATGTGGTTGTTTTTTATGGGAGTACGGTGTGTTGTTATGATTTAAGTATAACATAACCAACTTAAAATGACTTCCTGTGCTGCACATACGAGCTTTGTATACTGATTTAGAATTAATTTAGGCTAATATGGCTAGCAGTTAGTCACTCACTGCACTGTGGCATTTTTAGTTGAGGTAGAAAACTTGCAGATTTATTTACCTGCGAATAATTGAATCGGTTGAAGAATAGGTACGATTTCAGTTGATGAAAATTTTCTTTGCTTGACTTCAACCCTAAAATCTGCACCAACTTGTCAACACAAGTTAAGATTAGAATCACAGAAGAGTAGATCCAACACAAAGTAGTTTTGAATTCCTATTTGAGGAATAAAATTGCATCACCATATTGTTTATTGGGTTTGATAAAAGCTTATCATTACGGCCAAAGGCTCACCTGTCTTGTCCTGGCACAGTGCACCTTTGATATATGATCACTCTTGAATGTGCACCATTCTGTTCAGTGCAGCTGCACTTTGTCAGTTATATTTCACTGCTGATTGGGAAAATAATCTAATTAAAGATAAGTAAAAGCTCATTTTCTTTTCAGGGTTTCCTTTGAAGTGAGAAATGGCTGCGAGACACAGCTCTTCAATATGGAGTGTGTGTTTCAGGAAGAGCTTGGAGGAAGCCTACAGTGTCAAAGCAGAGGCAGCTCACTGAACCCTTTTCTAATGTAGATCAGGTGTTCTAAGAAGTAGCTGAGCAGTTTAAAATATTTAACCTGAATCTGAAAATTACAGTCATGCTCGTGGACAAAACTGTTCAGGCTTTGTAGATGGTTTTCAGTCAGTCAGACTTGCCAGGGGTTTTTCTGTATTTGTAAATATATTTTTATTTATTTATTTTTGGAAATTTTATTTGTCCCCAGGGAGCAATTCAATTTTCGCATATCCCAGTTGGGGTCAGAGCGCAGGGTCAACCATGGTACAGCGCCCCTGGAGCAGGAAGGGTTAAGGGCCTTGCTCAGGGGGGTTCGATCCTCTGACCTTCCGATCAGTAGCCCAGGGACTTAACTGTTTTTTTGGGCAGTGACATTGAATATTCCCGTACATTATAAAGATGGTTGCACCAGATTTAGCGTGGCTACACATTTGTAACTCCCTCTGGTGCATTTAATGATTCTGCATCCATCCATGAACATATTGTAAAACTACATATCGATTTGATAATCGTTCTGCTCATTTCTCATACTCACAACGTAACAAACCACCTCATCACAGTCAGACTACAGTAAATATATGTTCTGCATGTTGCTCTGCTCTACTTCTGATTTATGTCTCTGTATACTGATTCTGCATGTTACAGTTTTGAATATAACAGCAGCTTTGTGTCAGGTCTTCCTTCCAATTTCATGCACCGGAACATCTTTTTCTTGAACAAAGCACAGCTGGATTGAGCGTTAACACTGTTCGATTACTGCGTTTGTGTTTCCATGAAAAGACACCTTTTTTCTTCTACTCTCACTTCCTTCACCACTGTATCTCCTTTCTTGCGTCTCTCTCGCTCTCAGGCCTCCTCAGTCGGAGTGTAGGCGTACTGTAATAAATGTAAAAGACCCTTTTCTTTGGCCGGAGTGCAGTGAGTCACCGAAGGGCTGCGAGCGAGATGGATGTGTGCGACCGCTCTGCGAGATGTGATGTCTGCAGGGATGTTAGCAGCGAGATGAGACCTCTGAGTGACAGCCATGTACAGACTTTGATGCAAATGCACACACATTATGTAGATGTAAATGCAGACACACACTTTTGCAGAGCAGCCACACAATTCACAAGTCTTCCAGGGTGCAGTTGAACTGTTGTTGCCTTTTTAATGGTTTTCTCAGGCTGAAAAGCAGCATATCTGGCTGCCGGTGAGTCACCAGCACAGGTTATTACACATCACGGTGTAATGTGCACGTCTGCAGGGGGATTTAAGAATGCTTTCATGTGTGTGAATGTCACGGTTTCAACATGTGAAGTCCCCAGATGAGGAAGCCCACATTGGTCGTGACATTTTCAGCGCTGAGCCCCTTGCAGTCGCGTGTTCTGAAATAGATTTCTCATTGTTCGTGTGGCTGCAGATCTTTCACCTGCTGACCCGGCAGTGTGCAAACGTGTTCGTGTCAAGTCAACAGGAAGATGCCAGTTGTTGTAAGTCTTTGTGCAGCTTCACAGCTCAACATTGAGGGCAAACAATGAATAAAAAAGGATTATTCCATCTGAAATCATCACATTTTTAGAACAACTTATATACCACAACAATTAGCATAAAGTATGGATATTTATATCCTAGGAAGTATTAAAGATAAAAGCCTGAAATTTTCTCTGTTATTTCTGATCATGACATTCATTTATTGATATAGTTACAGAATGCCAAGCAGAAGGCCACGTATCATAAAAAACAAAACTGTAAATAATGTGCGCATCAGAAATCTTCTAAAAATCTATTCTTTTGTGATGTTTGACTGTAAAATTACACAATTTTTTACAGTTTTTAATTTTTATTTTTTTTTTTACAGATATTTAATGTTATTTAAAAAATATTCTGTATATTTAGGACCGAAAGACGGTAATTCATTTATTTTTTACTGATATTCCCTGTTTTGTTAAATAGAATTAAACAGAATAGCTAGTAAAATCACAGAAAAAAGTCAGTTAGAGAAAAGCATTAGCTTGTGTGTTTGCAGTGCTGATCAGAAATACATGAACAGATCAATATAATCTTATTTATTATGTGACTGTCAAACATGTCAGAGCTGCAAAGGTTACTTTATTTTTTTTAAATAAGGCAAGATTTTTATTTATTTTTTGCTATCTTTAACTTCTGCCTTACTTCATGCCTCCTTTTTTTCCCACAAAGTTCAGACTCCAGCAGTTGCGTAAAGCTCTGTCATGCTGTGCAGAATTCAGAAAGTCTTACTCAGCAGACATATTGGATTTTGCCAACGGCTTAAAATGCCAACAGGCTGACTCAAATTTTTTTTTTTTTCTAAGAGGAGCAGGGAGGAGATCCCACTTTAATTTCAGTCTTGGTATCTCAGCAAGTCATTCAGTCTGGTGCATAACACGATTTGAACCAGGCTTTAGGGAGAATCCCTCATGCTTCTGTAGCTTTTCAATAATCTCTCCAACACAAATTGAACATCTCATTTGAATATTCATGGCCGGGGAGCAGAGAGCACTTTGGTCTCACCAGCATCTTGGTGCAATATATCAGGTTAAATCCTTGGGAGAAGTGCATTGTTGCAGGAACGTAAATTGATTTCTGCTGGTTTATATCTGACAGAGTTTTATCACTGAGGGTCGAAGGCTTTGTAATATTTAGATGAATTTCATATGCATCAGGGCGCAAACTAAGTTGTGAGTTTGAATTTTACTTTCTGTTTCACAAGTTTTTCTCCCATTGGCTGCTTGTAACATATATATGATGCCTATAAAAAGTATTCACCCCACTTTAAAGAATTTACAAAATTTAGACTTGTTAGAGTGAAAACTGAATTTTCCAAACAAATGTCAATCAATTAAAAATATTTTCAAAAATAATTGCATAAGTATTCACCCTCTTTCAAGTCAGTAATTATTAGATGAACCTTTGGTGGAAGTTACAGCATTGAGCCTGTGTGGATCGGTCTCAATCAGCCTGAACATCTGGACACTGCAATTTACCCCGTTCTTCAATGCATTACTGTCAGCTTACACATCGATTGTAAGCAACCAGACCTTTTCAAGTCCAGCCACAATTTCTCAGTTGCATTGAGATATGGGCTCTGACTCTGCCACTCCAGAACATTCACCTTGTTGTCTTTAAACCATTTCTGTGCAGCTTTGGCTGTTCACTTCGGGCCATTGTCTTGCTGGAAAACAAATCTTCCAAGTCACAGTTTTCTTGCAGACTGCATCAGGTTGTCCTCCATGATTTCCCTACACTTTGCTGCATTCACTTTACCCTCTACCTTTACAAGCCTGCCAGGGCCTGCTGTTGATAAACATCCCCACATCATGATGCTGCCACCACCATGCTTCACATCATGATGCTGCCACCACCATGCTTCATAGTGAGGATGGTGTGTTTGTGATGATGTGCAATGTTTAGTGTCCCCTAAACACAGTGCCTACTCTGATGGACAAAAAGCTCAATTTTAGTCTCATCAGACCAAAGAACCTTCTTCTAGTTGACTTCAGAGTCTCCCACATGCCTTCTGGTGAACTCTAGTCCAGATATGAGCTTTTTTTTCACACTGTCTTTTTCTTTGTCACTCTCCCATAAAGCTTTGACTGGTGAAGAACAGACAACAGTTATTGTATACACAGTCTCTCCTATCTCAGCTGCTGAAGCTTTTAACTCTTGACTCAGGGGAGTCATAGATGTCTTGGTGGACTTCCTCAATTTTAAGGGGGTGAAAAATGATGCACTATTATGTCACTTCTTTAACATTTTATATTTTTAATTAACTGACATTACTTTGTGGAAATCTGCTTTTACTATGACACGAAAGAGTCTTTTTTGTAAATTCTGCATTACAAGATTAAAGTGTCTTGGACAGGATTGGATTGGATATTTATAGGAACATGCTTTCTCCCCCATCGTGACCCCTGACTGACACTGAAGCCTGTGGTCGGACCACCGGGCGTCCAGTCCAGGAAAGATAGTGGAGATTCTCTGCAGCATCTCATTGGCTGGTCGTCCATGATGGCGTGTCATTTCTTTTGCCTCTTCTGTCAGTTGCATGTTATGTTGAGACGCCTGAAGCAGCTAAATGCTATTTACAGCAAAGCTTCCTCTCTGTTTCCCACATGGCTCATTGTCTTCATGTGCTCATTTTACCAACTCACCCCCTTGTAATTCCCACTACATCCTGGGCCTGTCACAGTTATTACATAAGGGGAGGATCACAATTATTTTAGCTGACTGTGATCATTTTACATAACCAATAATTGTTTTGATTCACCTGTATTAAAAGAGCTGGGTAAAGCTAACAGACAAACGTTTCAGTCACTATTTCCACGTCATTTTCCACCATTTGTACGATGCATAACAATCATTTTGCAGGTATAAGATATGAGTCACGATTTTAGTGGGAATGGTAATTTTTTCATTTATTTTTCACTGAAAAATGTATAAAAATTCTATAATTTTTGCTGTGGCCTGTACCAACCAAACATGTTCCCTTACATCTAGAAGCTATGATTTGTAGGTCGGGGTGTCTCTCTAGCACCACAATACACCCTCATTCTACTGTCATTTCATGCCACTGTTTGTCTTGAGGCAAATAATCAGCGGATTTTAAACTGAAATGGACTGAACTGCAGGCAGAGATTAGACAAAGATTAAGAATCTATGTTTTAAAATATCTGTAGTATGTAGAGTCTTTTCCTCCAGTAGTTATTCTGCTCAGCAGAGCAAAGAAAGTACTGGCAGACAGCTCTCACCCTGGACAGCACTTGTTCAACCTGCTGCCATGAGGGAGGAGATTCAGATCCCACAAAGGCAGGACCAACAGACTAAAACACAGTTTTTATCCATGGGCCATCAGGCTCCTGAACGCAGCATAAATGCACACATTGCTGCTTCATTGGTTTCACCTCCAGTGCATAATTACACAAACTGCTTCCCCAGTGTCCACCCAGCATATTTATCTATTTACTTTTATCATTCTTTCAACTGTGCAATATCTGGCTCGTGTGCAATATCGGGTCTTCTGGTGCATAATGGAACTGCTCTTGTTTTAAAATATTTATACTGGTTTTAACGCTTTTTTGCCATATTCACTTGTATATTGTTTTTATTGTTTGTTTGTTTTTATGATTTATTTTTGGCCTTTTCATGCCTTTATTTAGAGAGGACAGGACAGTGGATATATTTAGAAATGGGAGAGAGTGGGAAAGGACATGAGGTAAATGGCCGAGGTCGGACTCGAACCTGGCACAGCCGCTACGCCTCTGCATGTGGGTCACGCGACATAACCGCTAGGCTATAAGGGCACCCCGTTTTTATTGTTTTTATTATTATCATTATTATTATGCCCTTATATTGTTAATGCACCTAAATATGGCAGCTATTTAAAAATCTCGTCATGCTCCATGTTTGATGACAATAAAGCATTCTATTCTATTCTATTCTATTCTATTCTAGCAACACCTTTGGGCACTTGGAAGAATGTTGTACATGTTGAATCGAGATTGTTCAGTTTTTTACAAAATAATGAATAAGATCCTGGACCTTTAGTCAGAAAGCAATTGAACAAACGTTTCACCTGCCAACCAAGAGGCTTCTTCAGTTCTTCTTAGTTTTTATTTTCCAAGCCATAACTTCAGTGTAAATGTGATAAATCATTCAGCATGAACACAGAGAGACGCATAGAAGCAAGTCATTGTTTGATTCTTTTAGTGACTGCTGTCCTGATTGTATGTTACACGTGTGTGCGATTATTTCAATTGCACTGCAGCAGATACTCACTCAGTAGCAACATCAATACCAGCTCTGACAGTTCAATAAAAACAACCTCTTTATCTGCACCATGAAGTGCACCAGAACGCACCACATCCCTCCAGAATAAGGGTTGTTAGACTGAAAAATGAACTTCACATGTAATATCCATTATGCTGAATGAGCCGTGGCAACTCGTGAAACTCCTGTGCATGGCTGATAACAAAGACGACGGCGTGGCACAGAGGGAAAAAGAAAGCTGTGACTGTTGTTGAGAACAATATGTGATGAGTTTGACCTTTAGGAGAGACGAGTCCATAACAAACACTTTGGTTATGTGAGTTTTTTAACACTAATAAAGCTTAAGAGGAGGCTCCTACTGCAGCGAAAACACAGACACAGCAATACTTACCTCTCTGTAGCATTATTAAGGATTATTTTTGAACCGTTATCAGTGAGTTGTTGCAGTTCAGCAGAAAGCAAAAAAATAGAAAAATTAAGACAGACACAAAAGGAATTGAGTTCAGCCTCCCCACTGGATGTTTTCCTAAAATGAGCAGGTAGTTTAACGTCATTATGATATTTATGTAGAGATGTCCTGATCAAGTTTCGTGTTTGCAAGCAGAGAGCATTGTGGGAGTTATGGTAGTAACAGACACCATGACAAAGACTTCTGTGATGCTTAATGACCTTTGACAAAAAGTTGTGTATTCAAGACAAGCTGTCTTTGCTGCCTGTATCATGTCGGTCCGTGTACGTCGCGGGGTCCGTGTATATTTTGGCAATTGGATTTCCCATTCTGAAACGGGTATTGAAAAACAAAAAACGAGTGGTTATTTGATTTTTGTTTTAAAATACAAAAATTAAAATATAAATACAAGGCGTTTTTCCTTTTCATGATCAAAAAAGGGATATACGAAATTTTTAAAATGCTTTGATTTTCATTTTATATTTAGAATAGCAAAAAAATTAAATCAGTAAGAGACAGAAATGAAAAAAGATCTGTTTTTTCATTTTCTGAGACCGGATGTGGTCATCAGCTGGTGTGGGGCCAAACAGAGTCCGGTGCTGCGGCTGTATAAACAACCGATATGGATATGGATCAGTACGTTGTGTTTCGTAAATATTTTTTTAAATGAATTTTTAATGTATTTTAATATAATAATATATTATAAAATATACACAGACCTTAATTTGTGTTATCAATTAATTTATTATATTGATAAATCTGGTGGTTATAGATTAAATAAATCATTGAAAATGTGTATCCCTAGTGACCTGCTAATAAATTACCTTAAATAACAAAGTTTTCTAATTTTTGGAGCATTTTTTAACAGATTTTGCAGAAAATAACTTGTAAAATCACAGAAAAAATGTATGTTAACTGTAAAAAAAAAAAAGAAGAAAAAAGGCCAAAAGCAAACAAAACAGTATTTCAAAAACTAGCAATCTCTAATTTTATCTTTCAGAAAGTGTAATTACTTTTTCACTGTATTTAAATCTGCTAAAAATATAATTATTTTACAGCTTGCCATTATTTTTTTTTACACAGGAGGTCCTCGGTTTACAACGGTCTCGTGTTACGACGTTTTGTAGCTACGAACGACTCCCATAAATTACTTTAAAAAACCTAGTTTCGACATAAGTGGTTTGGTTCGTAAATAATCCGATACTCGTGTGAGAACTAGTTGCTGGTGCGCAGCGGCAAACACAGTTACGGGGGAACACTGAGTCACGCGGCAAAGAACACCAAAGAAGAAATAATAATTTAGGTATAAAATCCAACATGCACTGAAAAACGCCTTACGACGCGTCGTAGGAACGGATCTCGTTTCTTTCTTTCTTTCTTTCTTTCTTTCTTTCTTTCTTTCTTTCTTTCTTTCTTTCTTAGTATTGCGCCTCTTTTTATCATATTTTTTCTGGCACCATTGCTTCCAGAGTTTCACTGTTTGTTTTTTTTTACAGGATTTGTATTTTAAATTTTTTACAGTGTCTTCTCCTATTAC
>OMNN01043015.1:0-11522 GCA_900302755.1 Chromis chromis
GTCTAATATTGTGTTGGTCCCCCTTATGTGGTCAAAAATGCTCTGAACCATTGGACATGGACAAGAGGACCTCTCACGATGTCCTATGGGGTCTGGCACCAGGACGTTGGTAGTGGATCCTTTGGGTACTCTGGCTTGTGCAGTGGGGCCTCTGTCAATCAAACTAGTTCCACTGCATCCTGTTGATGCTTGATCAGAATGGGGTCTAGGACGTTTGGAGGTCAAATCAACATGTTGGGCCATTGTCATGCTCCTCAAGATGTTCCTGATTGTTTGATGTTTTTACCATGTGGTGGGGTGCATTTTCCTCCAGGGGTAGGCCAGTGACATTTGGGATTGCCATTTGCATGAGGGAGTGTGCTTGTTCTGGTACAATGTCTATTTGGGTGTCTAAGTCTCATCAACATGGATGTTAAAATCCAAGGTTTCCCAGCAGAACATCACATAGTACCAATATGATCAATGTTATTCACTTCACCTGTCAGTGGTCATAATGTTGTGGCTGATCAATGTATATCCAGTATACAGCTAATTCTGCTTAACATCCATAGACAGTCCTGCGCCTTTCTCTTCAGCTTTTTCTAGAATATCTATCTAACTTGCCCGTACAGTGTATTATAGTACATTATTATCACTGTGCAGGGTTTACTCAGCAAAAGTTTGGACTTTACAGTAGAGTCCAAACGTCTGAGACCACTTTAGCTTAGTATTTCCCACCGTTTTGTTTGAATGACAGCAGCACTCAAGCTGCATCGACTCCACAAGTTTGTGTGAAACCTGATTAAACCGCATTATCCCGATATGATCTGAGAAAATTTCAAAGAGCTTCCTGTGATGTCAAGAGATTCCTAGTTTTCTCAGTCATCATGTGCCCTCAAAAATGCCACTGAGGATTGAGGTCAGGTTACTGCAGAGAATATTCCATGAGAGTCAGCACTCAGGTTTGTTTGGTCTCATTATCCTGCCGCAGTATAAATCCATGTCCGTGCAGATATGAACTAGAATGTGTTGCATATGAATGGAGTGCTGCTTCTCCTTAGGGTGCAAACTCCAGAGTAACAAAACCCCTTCTAGGAATTGAACATTTCCACCGTGTTTCACTGTGGGCTTGATACACTGTTCGTCTCCTTACATGAACCCTACTGCTACAAACTTGGATTAATCCGTAAATACAACTTTTTTCCCTGTCATCCACTGTTTAATGTTGGTTTTTGTCAGCCCACTCCAAGCGTCTGGCCTCGTTTTCCCTCCTGAGAAGTAGTTTAGAGGCTCTGCTCGTCCTCTGAGACCACTTCTAATCAGCCTTCTCTTCGACAGCACTTTTGCTGATTGCATTCTTTAATTAGTAAATTCTGCACCTGTGTTGAAGTTGCTTTTCTATATGTCAGTGAACAAAGCTTGATGTCTTCCTCCTCTGATGGTGTGGTCACGTTCGGTCTGCCTAATTGTGCTGTGGATACGACTGATCCAGTTTCAACTAGTGTTTCACAGTGACATGCACTGCCCACAGTCTGGCCGTGATTCAACCCTGAGTAATCTCCTCTCTACTGACAACAGTTTAACTTCTGACACTTTTACTCAGTTCTGATACTGTTTCCCACTATCACAACAGCAGATCTAATACACTTAGATGTGTGACTGAAAACCACATGATTGGGATCCGAATGCTGCATCAATGGAGGGTAATCTGACTTTTTGTGCAAAGGAGTTAACATGGTCAATGCCACAAATTTGCTTCAGTTTGACTGCTGACAGAGAAATAGTGCAGAATCTTAAATATTTTTTCTTAACTTCTTCTTTAGATGCTTCTAATTTTTACATTTACATGATCATATGATGGATTTTTGATGGGCTCTCTGACTTTGATTACTCCTCCAGTCAAATTTTATTCCTAATTCTTTGTCCAATGTGAAGTATCCTTACACAAGTTACATCTACAGTTTAAACAATTGATTAATCAATTAATTAGTTGGTTTGTACAAAATAAACAGGCACAAGCCAGTTATCAAGAAATGCTGGGGCTGGGACAGGCTCCCTTGGGCGAAGGCAGGCGACACCCTGGACAGGTCGGCAGCCTATCGCAGGGCTACACATAGAGACAGACAACCAAGCACCACTAAAAACAAAGACATTAATTTTTAAAGTATTTGCTCATGAAAAAAAGTATTACAGTAAAGGAAATTTTTGCCCTGATTAAAGTTGTCTGTTCATCCTAGGGGCAATTTTAGTTCATATAGATTTTATAGAAGTTGATATTTAATTAAAACTATGTCAACCAAATGGTGGGACAGGAGGAAAAGTCAGGTGATGACCAAAGACAGTCTGACAGTCATATCAATAACATAAAAATGTCCAACATTGTCTCAAATGTGTGGGTTTCACCTTTTCTCTCTTTAAATCATCAGAAACTGAAGGACTTCCTAAAAAAACAAACAATCCGACAGCATCACCTCCATCTTTTATCACTATTTTTAGAAATGGTTTGGACTCAATGTTTGATCAGTTAATGGATGAAATAACAAGCTGTAGAAGCTGACAGAATCATGTCTCACCTCTTCTCACACAGTTTAGTGATTATCAGGCTCACTGCTCACCTCTGCAGCTGTTTCAGAAACTCAGTTAAATCTGTGGTGTTGGAAGACATTTGAAGTGTTTTGCTGTTCGATTTGGACTATTTGAACATTTGCTATGTCTCTGTGAAAAACTGAATCCTTCCAGCTGTTCACGGCTCTAAAATTGAGAGAAACCGAATAGTATGTGTTGGAAAAAGAAAAAGGAAAAATGACCTGCTCACAAATAACAATCTCATACTCAGTGTACTCATGTAGGATTGAAATATCACAAAAAACGAGAGAGAAAGAATGGCGAATACCTGACCCAAGCGGCAACAAGGGTGAAATTTAACTCAGGAATGGGAAGCGAGGAGGAGAATTAATTACCGTATATAAAAGTAGAGGGTTGGTAGCTCACAGAAAGTTGAAGGAGTGAAAAGCCCCTTAATAGTGCGACTGACTTCTAATGGTTGTAACAATGTTCTGATTCGGCTTCCAGACCACATACAGTATCCAATCAAACACATCCTATCAAGCTTTATAAATAATAAAACATTATCAGTGTAAATGATTTATAACTCCAGTCACTTAGAGGACACAGGAAGTGAATAATAAGCTTATAGTCTCATCAAGTGTTTCTGTGATTTTTTATAATCCAGGAGGGTAAACATACAAAGTAGAGCAACAAAGAGTTTTATTGGTAATATGAGACAATGATTTACAGCGTGTTAAGGTTTCATCAAGAATTCAGATCAAGAATTTCTTTAAACTGAAGTAAAAACAGTGAAGCTGTTTATTTCTGAGCAACAATAAAAGATGCCATCTATAAGCAAGTCTGCAATTAGAGTTAATTTGTAAAACTGTATTCTTTATGATCAACTCTATGTTAATATTTATATACTGTTATTTAAAATGTGATTAGTTCATGTATACTGAGGTTTTTTAATTTTCAAAAAAAAATGCATTTATAAGGGAAAGATTTTCCTGTCTATCCTCCAACCCCAGCATGACTCGTATGACCTCTTCAGCCGGTGAAGCCGAGCTCTTTGTAGCTGGCCTCCATGTCGTTGATGACAGTGGTCATCACGTTCCTCAGGGCCTGCTGCCCTGCAGCGTCGAGTCCTGCCTTCTCCGCCATGACTTTAATGATAACCTCAGTAATCAGCTGAGGAGGAAATAGAGACAAAATTATATACACAATTTTTACCACAGGCGAAGGTTACACACCAGTTTGAAGGTAAACAGATAAAAGAGTTAAGGAGAATGGACTACATATATGAAAACATTCCCTCACCTTGAAGTTATTAATAGGGATCTTGTGCTTGGTTGCGTGGCTGTTGGCCAGAGGCTGGAGGATGGTAGCGTGGTTGCCTTTGGCCTTCAGCAGTTCACCAAGTTTCTTCAGCACAGTGGCACCGTGAGCAGAAACAGCAGTGTTACCAGCCAGGTCTCCCTGAGCGATGCCGACAAACTTAGGGAACAGGTTCTGGGTGTCTGGATGCTCCATGAATAAACTGTGGAGAAAATGAAATGTGAGTTCTCACTAGAGATAATACACCATCAGGGTCTAACTACTGCTGAAATCATGTGTTTGTATTTTGTTCTGGCAAGTTGGGCAATTTTAGCAGCTTAGGACGAGGTGAATGTCACAAAGGATTATGTGTTTTATTCTTGGTAATGAAAAGCTTTAAATCAGCGATTAGATGTTCATGTTGTGAAATAAAATTCCCTGGGCACTTCATCAGGTACACTTGCCATTAATTCTACTTTTATAAGTTATGCCAAGTTGTCGCTGACATTGTCAGAAATGTGTAAATTCAATTTAAATTCAATTATCTTCATACATTTCAGATTTTTTTGTCCATCCTATTTATGTGCATGAAGGCAGGCAGAATATTTTAAATACATCTGAATATAATGCAGTCCAGTAAAACAGCACCACTAGCCATAACCTCAGTAGTTAGACATAAAATTTAATTAACATTTCCATGGCAGTGTAAAGAAAACAGTATAGGCACCATAAAAGTAGAATGGTTGGATACGATTGTACATATGCATCACTGAGTGTGCGACTAAACAGTTTTGTGCATCAATAAAACACAAAAAATGAAAATAATTAAATCCATCTCATATTAAATTGGAGGGCCGTGCTTCTTAAATTCCTGGCTGCAGCTCTGTGAACTTGCTGACCTACAGAAAAGAACATCTTATCTTGTCACACTCACTGACCGGGTCAGAACCAGACCCCCATGGGCGGTGTAGTCTG
This sequence comes from Chromis chromis, assembly GCA_900302755.1. NCBI lineage: Eukaryota > Metazoa > Chordata > Actinopteri > Pomacentridae > Chromis > Chromis chromis. The sequence continues at coordinate 4,819 of OMNN01043015.1, forward strand.
CTTCCACTGGACCCCAGTGCTTCAACACCAAGTCAAAGTCAGCCATGATGTGGAAAGATGCTGTCTGATGAGAATGAGCTGAATAAAAAACATTACAGAAACACTTATCTGAGGAATAAAACCAGATTCTGTCCTTTTAAAAGGAAAGGAAGACCCAAAAGAAAGCCTCCTGATTGTGTGAAGTTAGTGAGAGTTAAACAAACAGTGTCATCCTGTTGTTTCGGCATCGAGTTTCTCCTGTTTGATTTGATGGACAGAGGCCAAGAACCGCTTCATTCAAGGGCAACTCATTACTAAACAGAAGCGAATACATTACCTCAGCTGCCCTCAGTGAGTCTGTAATGTAACCTCAGTGCAGCTCTGCATAATTAATGCGAAGTGAAATCAGATGCACTGTTGGTTTTAATGCGTTTAAAGCTGTCACAGGGCTGTTAAAAGCAAATAAATGAAATAAATTTGTTTTCAATATTTAGTCCTCAAGGGCATTTATGTGTGATTTATTTTCTTTTGCTCTGCTAATGGTAATTTTGTGGAAGCAGAGTGTTTTAATCCAGTAACCTCAGCACTTTAAAATGCTTTATTTCTCTTAATTTCCTGTCATAAAACATTATCCACCAGGACATTTTCTCTGCTTTGTGAATGTGTAATAAAAATTTAAAATATTGCGGATCGTTTTTTGCTTTGCTTTATACCAGTTTTTAAAAAACAAAATTAGGTTTAATCAAGCCATTATTTAGTTTTTTGTCTTTTAAAAAAAAGAAAAAAAGTCAGTGTTATTGTCTCCCAGTGGTCCCTAAATCTGCACATTTCACCAACGCTTTAATTAGATTAATTTAAAAAAAACATCACCTACCTGCAACGTAGTAAAATGTCCTGTCTGATTATACCAAATTCTTCATGGCCTGACTTCGCCCCCCCCCCCAACACTGACCTTTTATACTCCCTGCTCCTCTGTCCTGCCACCAAATTATTCCAGCCCTCCCATCCGGCTACCTCTCTCCCTGCACGTCTCTTAAAATGTTCACAACACCTCTAAGCTTAATCTGGAAACTTCTGATTGCACGCAAACATCGTCTCTGATGTGATTATGTGTCACTCGGGGCATCTTTTTATTTTGGGTCTCCTCTGGCTGAGTGATGGGAAAGATCGCATTTAGCAGAAAAAGATAAACAAACAAGAAAAATGCTCCTAGGTGTGTTTGGGTAAAAACAAATGACACACATCTTTCATTTAATCCTATTTATCATCAGTTATTCACCCAAACAGTTGAATTTCTGTCTTCTCTGCCATGTGATAGGATCCACCACTTTTATTATAAATGCAATATTGTGTATTTTTATGAGAGGGGAAATTATTTTAAGCATTAAGCCACTAGAATCAAGGCTTCATGGTGTTTTTAGAGCAGCTAAGAAGCGTTGTTAGGCAAAGCATGAAGCAGTTTTACTGTCATGCTTGTACTAAAACCTGATAAAATGTACTCAGCTGTCAGTTTGTTAAGTATAGCTGCAATTGCCACAGTCTAATTTTGCAATAAATCCTACTTTCATTTAGGTATAAGGTTCAGTTTTTGTTCAGTCTGTTTAGAGAGCTGTTGTTTCAGCTGCACTTTTGGACGACGTAGTTTGTGCTGCAGTTGAACTGTTCTGTGCGACACATGAGAGGTGCTATTATTTTGTCCACCTCATCTAGGTCAGTCATTCAGAGCAGACCAGTTTAAATTTCAATCCCAAGTGTCACCAAATAAAGAAACCTTTGCCTGCTTGGCTTTTTTTCCCCGTCAGAGTGGTCATTATTCTTCTGAATATTGTCTCTGCAACAAGAATAAACACAAGAAACGGTCTGAGCATTAAGAAATAAGAATAAAAGTTTACCAAAGCTCAGCATCTGTTCTCACCGGGTTGCTGTCATTTACAGTAATTTATGCAGTTTCATTCAAAGTTCAAGATGCTTTTGTCCAAAGAGGCTTCAGTGTCTTGCTTAAGGACACGTCAGGTATGAGGTAAATCGACATCTTGATTTACCACCTGAGCTTTCTGTACTGAGCTGAACTTTCACAGTGGTACTTTATTATACCTGGTAACTTTTTTGTTAATTGTCTTACAACCATTGTTTTACTGATTTTGGAGTATTTATACACTGAGTTAGGAATCTATTAAACAGGAATCATTTCAACCCTACTGAGTGCAAATTACTATATCTCAGTTGGTGCAAATACTGTTTGGAGTACAAATATGAAAACCAACAGGACATATTAAACAATAATAGTAACCTGCACAATAAATGGTTAAAATAAACATATGTAGGCGCAGAACTGATTCATCCAAACATGCAAATATTTTAATGGAATCAATGATTTCATTAAACAAAACAGATGCAGAAAATCCAGCAGATAACTTTGTTTTAAACACACATACCTATGGGTAAAATGCACCCAAACACTAATACAGGAAGTCAAGGCAAAACACCAGCAGCTTAAATGTTTAGTGTAAACCTGCTGAAGTGTTTTGTATTAAATTCTTCACAGATCATCAGCCTCATACATAAAATAAGTAAGAATGATGTAAAACCTTCGTCGCTCAGGACACATCACGACTCCTTCGATCAGGAAGCCTTTGTGAAAATCTTCCTTTGTATAACTGTTTTATTCATAAGTCACTGTAGAGTCCTTTTGTGTAGCCACTGCTGAATTTAATGTCTTCTCAGGCCCTTTAAGTTCAGGGATGTATGAGTCTTAACCATCCTGTCGTTCCTCTTTATATGTTTCCACTAAGTTACATAGTTCAACATGTTTCTCCTAACTTAAACGGCCTTCAGTTAGTTCAGTTGATTAACAAAAGGACAGAGTCATTGCTCTGGGTTCTTTCTTGAAACTCTTGTAATCCGTGAAGCCCTGTGCATTCACAAAGGTGTTTTCATTCATTCTTGTTAGTCAGACCTCTGCTCAGCTGAAAAATGACTGAAGCCATGCTGGTTTATCAGCTTCAGCCAGGTACTGATAAGATCGACTAAAAGTGCTATTTGTCCAGCTTAAACAGCTGCAACATTGCCAACCAAAGAATAAGAGAAGTATTAGTCAAGTTATAAAGACCATTTGTTGATGTGTTTTCCACAGAAACAATAAAATATATAAATCTCTGCATTAAAGCTATAGTTACTTTCCTTTCCTTTATATATAACTGATGCTTCCAGTTTCAGTAAAAAAAAACAACAAAAAAAAAACAGTTACTGCCTTACTGTCTCTTGAATTCTAGTGTCTTTTCAGGACAATATTCCCTTAAAAAAAAGTGGGTTGTTGAACTGTTTTGCAGGTTTTGCAGGTGTTCCTTTCTGCATCCTTCACAGCAGTTTCACTTGTGTGACACATTTCCAGTAATCACCACAGTTTTCCTTAAGGTTGCAACATGTATTGATGTTTATCAGAGCTCACTGGGAAATAACTGGGTAATGAGGACATCTTGCAAACGCAAAATACCTCCACACTTACTGCGTAGTCCAGCTCAGATGATTTATTAGAACAAATAAACTGAAATCAGGAGACGCAATTGGGACCTGAGAGGAAGAATACAGTTGAGACATTAAATTGACATATGTATTGTATATAACAGAGATATAAATGATGTGATTTTGAATGGTTTCTGTCTAATATTTTTCAAATTCCTTGATAAAAAGATCTGATTTGATGCAGGTTATAAGTCAGATATGTAGTACCCTTGGCCTTAACTCTAAAATGTCAAAAACTGTGATTACCTTGATTAATAATGGCCCTAAAACTATACAGGCACACTACTGCCGACAAGTGGACTGGTAGGGAGTGATGAGATTAGAGATATACTTGGCCCTGAGTTCAAAGTGCTATTAGGGAAAGAGTGCAGCCAGTGCACATCAAGTACAGTGTCTTGTGTGTTGGTATTTTTCCAACATGGAACATACTTACTGCTTACTATCTGGCGCCGCATGAACGCGCTCTCAAGTGTGAGCATATGGACAGCCTCTATATGCATACAGGCTACATACAGGACATAGAAAACCTGCAAACCACTTACTGCTATTAAACTATGAGCTCTAATAATGGAAGGTGTCTCAGATAAGCACATTTTACCAGCTCATGTCTTTGCACATGTGGACTTCAGCAGCAGGACAATAGATAAACAATATTCAGAAAGAAATCAACCTGAAACTACACTGAACAAAAAACATAGTTTTGTTTTCTGACTAGGAGAAGAAGTTAAAAATCTAGTTTGTATGGTTCTTTTTAGGACAATGTTCAATCTAGAGGCCTGAAAATTGTGCCGAAAAGGTTTTTGAGTTATGAAACTGGTGGAGTTAATCTACACCCAAGTCAGGTGTGGCTTTAAAGAGCAATGGTCAGACAGAGAGTGACCAGTACACAGACACCCCCCTGACCAGTGACTGACTATAGGCCTCCTTCAAAATACACACAGCATGATACGACATGAAAACGTGATCCTGTCCCCCAAAATGTCCACTAACTTCACCAAGACCTTCAAGAAGAGTGGGACAACATTACACAAACTGCATCGACAACCTCATCGATGTGTGGATCATTACTGACCTGAGATTTCTGGTCTATGACCTCACTCTTTATCTGCCCATTATCATTTTAGATATTGTGCATATTTGGCTGTTACATGATAATCATTCTGTTGTAGAGAGGCTATGCTATAAAAACAAATAGTTATTCCCCTAAGTTGAGAAGAATTGATAGTATTCATAAAAATATGACATGCTGCATTTATATTTTTGTTCAGTATGTAAAAAACTGAGGGGCACAAAAGAAGACTGAAAAGTGAAAATGACCTGTCCCCCTATTCCCAGTAGAAATTACATCCTTGTCTGCACCTTCTGTCTTTCTTTCTTCACATCACGTCACATTACAGATTTCATTTATTGCTTTTATTTAAACATATTCTTATAACCCTCTTTAACCCTCCTGTTGCCCTCGGGTCAATTCTTATTCTGTCTTTAAACATTTCCATTTCTGTTTCCTCTACTTCCCTAAGCAGACCTAAACAGCCACCAGGCCCTCTGCAGGAGGACGTTTCACATCACGTTGGGTGAAAGGTAAGCCCCTCCTCCTCTGAGCGGTGATTGGTCCAGATTGCAGCCACATGTCCGTGTAGCCAATAAGATCTTTTAGCTCATATCACGTGGGTTTCAATCACAGGCACAGAGAGAGGGGGGGAGAGACAGCCCACACACGCCGGAAAACGATAGTAGTGACTGAAAATTAAGCAAATTAGCTGAAAGCTGGTGACAAGTTTGTTTTGTGACGTCGAAATATTGACACACCTTTACATTTTCAGGTTACTTAACTTGTTCGATGATGATACACGCGTTGAAAGGCGTCAGACACCTAACGTCCGGCACAATGAAGCAAGCAGGTAACATCAGCCTCTGATCTGGCTAATACTTTGTTTATAAGTGACATGACTCGTGATTGAATGACTGCTGACTTACAGATGTCCGTGAATCGTAATAGCCGTGTATTAGAGTAGCCTATATTCAGGTCACAGAGCGCTGTTGTTTTTTTCTAAAAGTTGTTTAAGGTCGTTTAACAACAAAAACAGGTTAAAAATGTTCATTATTCAATTTGAAGAGTTAATGAGGATTCAATGTTTTACACGAACCTTTGAGGGGTTTCAAACATCGTCTGTTCATTAACGTTTAAGAAAAACAGTAGTTGTTTGTGTGACCTTAAAACAGGGGTGGGGAACCCTGGTCCTCGAGGGCCACCAATCCAGCATGTTTTAGATCAGGGGTGTCAAACTCCGGTCCTCGAGGGCCGCAATCCAGCATGTTTTAGGTGCTTCCCTTTTCCAACACACCTGATTCACATGATCAGGATCATTATCAGGCTTCTGCAGAGCTTGATGATGAGCTGATCATTTGAATCAGGTGTGTTGGAAGAAGGAAACATCTAAAACATGCAGGATAGTGGCCCTCGAGGACCGCAGTTTGACACCCCTGACTTAGTGAGATGTATTTGTGTGTCTTAGTGAAGACTTTTCGACCTCTGCTAGCAACTGCATAATTCGGTGATTAGACATTAGTGCAGGGGTCCCCAATCCTGGTCCTCGAGGGCCACTATCCTGCATTTTTTAGATGTTCCCCTCTTCCAACACACCTGATTGAAATGATCAGCTCTTCATCAAGCTCTGCAGAAGCCTGATAACGATCCTGATCACTTGAATCAGGTGTGTTGGAAGAGGGAGACATCTAAAACATGCAGGATAGTGGCCCTCGAGGACCAGGATTGGGGACCCCTGCATTAGTGTCTTCTGTGTGTTTCGTAGTCCTGTGACTTGTTGTATTGTGTGTTTTGAGGCACCAGTTTTGTTAGTTTTGTGCAGAAGCCTGATAACGATCCTGATCATTTGAATCAGGTGTGTTGGAAGAGGGAAGCATCTAAAACATGCAGGATAGTGGCCCTCGAGGACCAGGAGTGCCCACCCCTGCCACACACATTTCATTGTTAAATGTAAGCTTTGTGCTCCTCAGCTGTCACCATGCTAGTTAAATACTGTCATCACCATCATATTTTGTTTGTTCTGGGAGGGTCGTGCCATACAGAGAAGAACCTTGTACCTGCTTTTGAGACTCTGATATTTAGCAATAAATCAGCAACTAAAAAGAGAGAAGTTGTTTGTCTTCTATCCCAAATAACGAACACGCAGTTTCAACAG
>OMNN01043018.1:0-11800 GCA_900302755.1 Chromis chromis
TAAATCTATTTATATCTATATATTACCACACAAACAGGAGTATAGTTTAAAGTTGCTCTGTGCACATAATGTTTAGCTAACCAGCCAGAGGCCTTTGTTGAATGCATAAAATGCCCAAAATGATAATCCTGAAATATTTATTTACTCTGTGTATGCATGTGACTGGAGATATTTATTAAGTCTGCAAAGCTTTATGCCCTTCACATAATGAAAGTGTGTGTAAGCATGAGACAGAGAGAGACTCCAATGAACACGACCTGAAGAGATCCTTAAATGATGCTTATTTGAATTTAAAGGCTTACCTCTGTGTTGTATAAAGATTTGGTCTAAGTAGGCCTTCTTGTGTTGCAAGCATTGTTCACTCTTCAGCTTGGAAGAGTTTCAGGGTCATTTTTCAATTTTGTGGTTTGTGAACAGATTACATTCTCTCCCAGGGCTGCCCGAGAGCGAAAACTGTCTGTGAGTGTGTGCAGGCGAGCTCCTGTCGGTCTGCACACATACACTTCATGCTCCTGACTTTCTCATCACCAGTCTGCAGCGATCGGTGCTCAGCATGCAGCACACTCAGACCAAAACCTCCTTTCAAAATGCCGTAAGCCCCGTGCAACCAAAGATGCTGGTCTGCAAGAACCTTCAAATCTCTCACTAGCACACAAGTCACTGAGAGAGACGAGCTCCACCGCTTTACGCCCTGGTTAAAATTGCATTTTTGGAAAGATCGATTTTGCTTTTATCCAACACAGATTACGCATGAGGTGAAGGATGTAGCTGATAATTCTACAAAAGCTGAAGGAAGCCAAGATAGATGAATGTGGAGAAGCAGAGCCATTTAAAAAAAAAGCTTCTGCTGGACTCTGATTATTGCTCAGAACAGGCAACTAGTACTAATACAGTCAAATAGCATGTAAGCAGCATCAAGACAGAGCGAGACAAAACATTGTCAAGATGATGGATTTTCTCCTGACGAACTTGGATAATTCTTTTATTATCGTCACAGTATAACTTCCAGTTGTGCTTCATCCAATGTTATGGAGCAACATCGTGCACAAGGAGGCTATATGTGCCAATTTTGTGAAAATCTTGATGTTATCTTGACCCTATTACTTGTGATGTACAACCAGTCAGGACATTGCTCAAGACTATTAAGTGGGGGCTACAGACAGAGAGCCAGCTGCAAAAGTAACACATTTTTAAATTCATTGATTTCCCTGGGAATCAATTTTTAAAAAATACTGATAATCTGGAAAATGCTAAATATCTGATCAGATAATCGATAGGCCAGATAAACCCTAATTTATAGAAAGTCAATACATTTGATAAGTTATGTTTAAAGATATATATAACATTACACCATTTTTACTGTATTTAAAGCAGCAAAATATTACTTTTACAGATTCCACCTCCTTCCAGGGAACCACCCAGCTGTACTGGATACACCAAACCTCCCAGGACCAGAGCAGGACAGATTTCCAGATAGGAAAACTGAGAGATGTGTATGTTTGTTCTGCTACTGTACTCTTATACCACCACAAAGAGCAATTAGAGCCCACATTAAAGGGAGGGATACGCTTTGGGTTGCAGCTTGCCCACTGCTTAACCTAAGCCCTGTTGCGCATGGGTGGCAGGGATCCTTCAGCAGCAGGTAATTACAGCTGTAACTCAGGTTAACACTGCTGCTTACACTGGAGACCAGCTACATACTGCAGGCTGCCTGAGCCAAGTGCCCACTATGAAGAGAAACTCACATTGGCGCGCTACTGAAGCTATTAAAGTTAGTAACTGCCTCCCTGCAGTGAGTCAGTTTATTTCAAGTCAAGAGCCACAAGGTGAAAAACAACTTGTCCTAAAGACAGTTTTATTTGAAAGCAAACCTCTTTGTTGATTTCTTTAACAGCACTGTCCAAGAGTTAGAGTGGGTGGGGGAATTACATCCAGAAGATGTTAGATTGAGATGTTATTATTTGGCTGTACAACTTAATTTAATGCTCTTTTTTAACCAGAATGAAACCACATTCATGGCAGAGGCCTTGAATGATCTCCTCCACGTGCCCAAACACAAATCCAGAGCCAGAAAGTAAAAGGCCTAATAGTTACAATTAGTGTGTGCCGTGCCAAAACCCTCAGTGAAGACATCCAAAAATTCCTGGATGAAACTTCCTGGCATCTGCACATCCCCATTGTGCGAGTGTGTCTCTGTTTGTGTCTGTGCACGCCGAGCATGGAGAGGAACACAAACATCTGCAACAGGGAGTGCAACCTGAAATGTAAACAATTAGAAATCAATCACTCTCTCAGAAAATGTGTGCGTGCCTTCACACGCCGAGGAGATTCAGATACTGCAGAGGGTGAGGAGAGATGACGGGAGGTAGGCGAATAGGTGGAGGGGAGGATTTTCCCATTAATCAAAGGCGTCGTTTCGTGACATGTGATAGTGTTGATGGCAAAAGGCGCAAAAATCACAAACACATGGATTCCTGTATAACGCAGCCGAGTATGTGCACATGTCAGCATGCAAACACAAATGGGATTACATGAGGGTACGCTGTGCAGATGGGAGTGTGCGTTCAGCGGTAGCCAGCAGAAGACGCACAACTGGCTGCATGCTTTCACACACACCCACATTTGTTATGTGGGTGTTGTGGTGAGCTCTTGTCCCTGGTGGTATTACCTCAGCAGCACCACTCCAGTGCCCACAGCGCACTGATGTGAGACCACATCAAGCAGGGGGGAGATATTCGCTGTGGAGCGGTGCGGGCCAACGGTTTACTGAACACATATGCTGATGGAACAAACACAAGGGTGAGAGAAAGATCCCCAGTCCAAAGCCACGTGGCTTTACACCACATTCACCAGCGCTCAGCACTTTCTTCAAGAGCGCTGGGACCGAGCCTCTAAACAGCACTCGCATGTGCCAAACACCAGTCAGGCAGCCAAAGCGAACAAGGCAGGGAGGAGAGAGTCTCCTAATTCACTGCCTTCCCTTTCAGGCCTTGCTTTCTCTTGTTCTGAAGAATAAAATCATCTTTAAGTGTAGTCCTGGCCTGTCACAAACACATTTCAGCAGGCTATCTTTCAGACTGCTGGCAATACAGAAACAAAGTTGCATTCATGGCAAACTGGAGTCACAAAAGTAGTCATTAACTCACTGTTTGGACTTTTCCAATCCAACTACAGCACTGGCTGCGTCACACAGAGGCAGGGTTTCAAATGAACAGCCCAGTCAATCGCATGCAATGTGGATAAATGGAGAGAAATTGGTTTCTCTATAAAAGACAAGCCTAATAATGAATAAATATCAGGAAAATTGATTTCATGAGCAGGTGACGGACACAGTGTGCTTTTATTAAGGCTGGGTAGGGATGAGATGGAACTGAATGGAAAATGATGCTTCAAACCTTTACATGTCAGCATGCCAGTGAATGATCGGCTCTTGTGCTTCCCTACTGTACATTTAGTATCCCTAAATAAAGTGTACTGATGAGGTATACAGCAATACAAAGGAGAGCCTTAGCAATGTCTAGACAATGTGTTTCAGTTTAAGGTTTTCCACCCTTAAGGTTGAAGAAAAATTCTTGTGAGGAACAGAGCATTTGTATTTTCATGTGAAAACTAAACAAAGCTTTCCTGTTCAAGTTAAAGGAATAGTTCAACATTTTGGGCAAATATGTTATCCATTGCCTATAGAGGAGAAGCTTTATTTCATTCTCATGTAAGTAAATATGAAGCCAATCTCAGAAGACAGTTGGGTGACCTTCTTGTCTACCTAATGACTCTACACGGATACGAAAACTACCAGATAATAACAGATGAGAGAAAATGAAACCTAAAATTCTTTCTGTAATTAAAAAAGAGCAACCTTTGCGCATATTTTAATAACACACTTGTGCAGAACACTTTTAAACATCACTCTAAATCCCATTATTGACATTATCGCAATAATAAATACTGATTAGAACAATGAGTGCTGGTATCATGCTGATCATGCACAGCCGTGTGTTCCTCCTAATATTTAACCAGCTGGTCCATGTGGTTAAATCTAAACACAAATGTCATTCTTCAGTGCACATATGAGCATAATCTCTTGTTTTGCAAAACATACTTAATAAACTACCTATTTCCAAGTGTTTTAAATGTATGTTTTAAAGAGCTTGCCATCACACAGGTCTATGGCCTCTGACCTCTCTTTTGGATAGAGCCAGTTTGGCTGCTTTCCCATTTCCAGTCATTATGCTAAGCTAAGCTAAGTGTCTGCTGGTTTCAGTTGTGTTCTTATAATATTTGAGTGGCATTAATCTTCTCATCTAACTCCAAGTAAGACAGCAAGTAAGTGCATTTCCCAAAATTTTAAGTTTTTTCCTTTTTCCAAACTAACACTGGCTGCATTACATTCGTTGTTTCTCGCTAACGCACACTAGGCCAACATGTCAACAGTCCATACACCATCATGCACCTCACTGTGAATGTGAAAATCCAACCTAAAAGGCTGTAATGTTTATATGCACTGAAAGCTCAAAAATGTGCTAACGCTTTTAACTTGACATGGTAGAACATCAGGGGGCACAGCACATACGAAAAAACTTGAGCCTAAACATCCTCTCTGCCTGCCAAAGCTAACATGTCCATCCTTTTAATGAAGACAAATGAAGTGTTTAATTGTGCAAGACCGCTGCCCTTTCCACCTGGCGCTACATGCAAAACACAGCTGCCAAGCCAGCATGCAGTGAGCAATGGGCCTCTTTCTCTGCTAATGCTGCTGCTGCCATGGCCACTGAGCTCCTCCCCACGCCTGCCACCCTGACTGGCCCTTGGCCCTGCTCGCCCAACCTCAATTACTCCGAACCCCGACACCCTGCCAAAAGACGCCTCGACTCTCGTTAGGCCTGAAGCTTCTCAAACAGAAAAAAATGGCCCTGACGGTTGCTGCCTGAGGTGCAATTGAGCATGTGAAGACATTAAAGCCTGAACTGCTTGGCATGTGATGAAGTGAGATAGGCAGAGAGGAAGAGACGTCTAACAAAACATCTCTCAAAAAGATGAGAGGCAGAAAAAGGTGAGAAAATAAAACAACAGCGCAGGAGGACGTAGGAAACATGTGAAGACAGGCAGAGTGGAAGTGTCCTCACACCGGCCTCGAGTCGTTGCCGCAAAGTGGGGCTCTAATGACTGTCATTACCAACCACTTAACTGTCACAACCCATAATATCCTGGTCGTTCTTGGTGTGCTTCACAAAAAAATGTCACCCAGAGCAGCAGTTAGTACATCCTGACCCTCGATGCAGGTAAAATGGGTTACAGTGCAAAGGAACTAATAGACCTTTTACCGAACGATGGCTCAGGCTAATACGTTTTTGTTTTATCCTGTGAAGAAATTCATTAAACAAGCCACCGGCCGGCTGCTACATGTGCCACTGGGATAGAAAAATGCTTTCTTAGTTGATCACAGCTTGATTTAACACTGGCCAGAGGTCATTAAGCATCACAGAAATCTATGTCATCGTGACCCTTTTCTCGCTAAACCCCCACAATGCTTTCTGCTTGCCAACACGGAACTACTAACCTCCTCTGGTCACTTTATTAATAAACAGTAAGAGGCTCCATCTGTTGGTACAACCAGTTAATACAAACCTACAATACTTGACGAGTGTACTATCTAGGAAAATGGCATCAATTGATATTAAATACTAAATAACTCAAATCAGATCAGAGTAAATAAAACCTGACTGGGACATCCCTAGTTTTCATTTTAAACCTCATAACTTTCTCTGCATTTATGCCTAACACTGACATTACTCCAGTGTGTTAGAACCACTACAACGGAGACTTCAGGAAACACTGATGACCCCATTTTAGTTTGAAAACTCCAGATTTGTGTTTTAGTCTGGATGCTATCATCGTTGATCACAACTTGATTTAACACGTGTGCAGTGGCCAGAGGTCATTAAGCTTCATAGAAGACTCCATCATGGTGCCCCTTTTGTAGCTAAACCCCCACAATGCTCTCTGCTTGCCAACACAGAAATGCTTGCCTCCTCTGGTTGCTACAGTAATAAACCTTAAGAGGTACTATAATCAGGTACTACAATTAATATATATAATACTTGAAGTGTGTACTGTCCAGGAAAATGGTATCAATAGATACTAAATATTATATAACTTGTTTAGGACATCCCTAGTTCTGCTGGACTCCATGGACTTTTTGTATGGTACTCCTGCTCAACTTCTATCGGAATTGTTTGTGTGTGCACTTGCTTTACTTTCAGTATATACTACAGAAGAAGAGAGATGTAATCAAGCACTTAAGTACATGTTTTTACACATTAAAGCTGTTCCAACCAGTTTTAGTGCCTTCAGCTCATTGTTTTGATTTTTTGGGTACATTTCTTGGATTCCAATTGAATGCTAAAGTTGCTTTGTCTCCATGTAATCGTCTTTCATGTAAATAAGCAACTGTTTGTAGCCAAAAATCCATTTAATGCAGCTTTAAACGGAATATCACAGTTTGGATTTGCATTATTATCTAGAACAGGGGTAGCCAACCCTGGTCCTCGAGAGCCCCTATCCTGCATGTTTTAGATGTTTCCCTCTTCCAACACACCCGATTCAAATGATCAGGATCGTTATCAGGCTTCTGCAGAGCTTGATGATGATTTAGGATTTTTTGTTATGTTAAATCAGAGAAAGAAATATGTTTTCATGTACGAAAAGTTGGTGGGAAACTTCCCTGTCACACAAACACAGTAGTAACAGACACATTGACACACACTCATCCACCAAAAGAAGGATCGGCTTTCAGTAACCCACTTTAAAGTTGCCTGTTGACAGAATGATCAGATTTGCCGTCTGGACGGTAGCGACTGAGGAGAAAACCGGGTGGCGGGTCTCCCTTTCTATCTCCTCCTTTATCCAAAGGCTGTTTCTGTCTGTTCTATCCCACTTCTATCCTCGCGTTTACAATGCTTGTTCTCTGTCCTCCTTCCTTTCTCTTTCTCAATTCTCCCCCCAAGCTTGAGTAGTAGCTGCCACCTGTGTTTCGCCTTTTGGAACAGAAACTTCTAAAGAGATTGAGTTTCAAACTTCTAGATTAGTTCCCTCCCTGCAGTTAAGCATGTTTGACAGTTAAACTAAACTTTAAAAGTTTATGAAAGTCACAATTTTAGACACATTTTAAAGGTCTTAAAAACCAAAGTAGATCAAACAAACCTGCCTCATTTATGGGAAAACAATGAGTGGGAAAAGCAGATTAGATTTACGGGAAGCTTTTGTGTTTATCCTCATAGTCTTACTCATTCAGTCTTGTTACACAGAAGAAAATAAATGAAATAAAGCCAACATTTCAGCCATCAGACCCCCCGCTAGCTGTGAATCATGAACTTCTCAGCCCAATAAACTTACCTGTTTATGAATGCTGACATTTCTGAGGCTCTACAGTACAGGCATGCCATCACAGAATGAATATGGGTTGATTTGTAAAGGTATGTTAAACCTTAGCTGTGTAAGACCGTGGAAGTAGCTTGCGCTGAGGCTGCCAGGAAAAACACTTTGCTTTGGAGAGAACAATTCATCTGTGGCCCTCTTGGGGGATACGGTAAAGGGTGCTGGGGAGGTCAGTCCTGCTGCCCACCGGCCGACCCTGGCACACAGTCATGAAAGTTAAACGAGAGAAAACGAATACACTTTTGGAGTCGGAGATCCGCCTCCTGGGTTGCTTGCTAATTAAGCTGCGTTTATCTTGGCTGTGAATCAAGCTTAATATTGAACCTAGATCCAACGTAGAACAGCGCCACAGGCACTCACAGACTGAAACCAGCTGAGTGGTGAAAGGAATCACAAATGTGGCTCCTGGGAGTCTGTTCTCCTCATCTCAGGACATGCTTGCATCATACCTACAGCAAATACCAGTCTTTGTAGCGCCATTCAGCTTAAGACGTCTCCTTTTTCTGGTCGCCCACTCAATTAAATACTTAAGATAATAATTGCGGACTTTTATATTCACTTTAACCGCTAATAATTTTTATTCTGACCCTGAATGTCCCATAAAAGTCATCCTAGATACTGAGATCTTCATGTCTCCTGCACTGGCATCCGATTTTAACGGTCATATTGTGGCTTTCTCTCGTGCTTCTGTCTGTTTTTGCAAACTATTGATTTATAATATTCCTTTATTTTAGAAGAAAATGGGAAAAGCAATGTTTTGCCACTTCTAAAGCACCTGTGTGTTTTTCCATGAAGAGAAACTGAGGCTCAGATTGCACGAACATTGCACAGTGTTTGCTTTGAAAATCACTCAAAAATTAGCTGATGCAAATTCAAAAATTTTTTGCCTGAGGTCAGTGCATCATAAATCACACTGTTGCCTGGTTACAATAGGAAATCCAAATGCTGTAAAGACAGCTGTCTGTGGTTTGTAACTACAGCACTGGAAGCATGTACCCAAGATTTTAAATTCTTGATTCCAAATAGAGTTTTTTTTAGTTGGTTTTTCCATTAAGTCTGCCTTTGGGATATATATAAAAAAGCCAAAAACCCTGAGCAATATAAATCATTAAAGATACTAGGCAGGGCAAAGTTAACATGAACATTACAGAGAAAAATAAGAGCTTCACTGAGAGAAGGCATGTTAAGAACAATCTCTGATCCCCTCTTAAAACTGAAAACGACCTCTCCCCGCCACTCATCTGTAAGGCTATCCAGCACATGTGAATTGTCACATAAGCCCCGCGTGATCTCGCTTGAAAGCGCGATGGCGAGTTCAAGCAGATATTTTGTTTCAAAAGAAACGTCACTGCATTTGATTAGTGTTCAAAGTGCGTTGAAGGCTGCTGAATATTCAATGTGTTGAGGTCAAGGGGTCATTTACTGAAGCGTGGAAAGTTGTGAAAGTTGTGCTGGAAAGACTTTTTCACCTTTCACCTTACAGCATAGGTCAGATGTGGCACACGAACCAGAAAAACCTGAGTATAGTCGGGTCAATTACATAATGTTCTCAAAGCAAATAGAAAAACGCAACGTTAAAATTCACATTAAGATTGTTTGTTTAAAAACCTTCGATCAGTTTTAACAGATTCCTTTCAAACTGTGCCAGAACCAATCCCATCGCAAAGGAATGATGAGATCGGCGAGTTACACATCAATATGTGTGACAACAGCAGCTCAACCGCTCCCTCAATTAGATAAAACATCTGGGTGAGACAGTGGCTTAAGAAAACGGCTATGGGCAGGACTCATGTCTCAAAGGTGATGACAGAGTGGGAGTAATGTGATGCAAAAAAGGCACCCCACCCTCGGCCATGCAGCCAGTGTTAAGTGTGTGCGTTTGCCCTGTTTCGCATCAGGCTGGGTCAGCCTGCAGTCAGATTACACCTCCTCTCCCAAGGTCCCACAATCATCATTCACTCGCATTCATTACCGAGGTGTAACGCAGATGATTTTTCACTCCTCTGGTGTGGCGTGTTACGTAAACACACTGCGATAGATTTATTGGCTGATTTAGTTTTATCTGACATCTCAATTTATTTTGGGTGTAAGTTCTAAAGGAAAGAAAATTGGAGATTTAAATTAAAAAAGCAGTCTGGTGGAATTCAGCAATACAGTGAGCGCAGTGTTTTCTGATGAGGAACTTACCGGGTCTTCTGGGTTTTGGCTGCTGTCGTGGAGGGGCTCTTCAGGAAGGTGATCTCGTCGAATCAGAGTGTACTCCCGGATGAACACGGCATCTCCATCGTTGGCCCGCACAGCAACCTGAAAAACAAAGATACAGTCACAGAAGGCCTGGAATCTGGAATCTGTGAGAGGCTAATACTATAACAGAGGGGGACCCTGGTACAGTTTATGGAGGCAATACTAAAAATGAGGTGCTTGTCAATTCAATATCCTGTCATCCAACCAAATTCTCATTGGTTGGTCTGTAGGCCCTTAGCGATAAAACAATAATAGTATGTTGTAGCAGTGATAGACGCTTCAATAACATAGTAGTTCGATAGAATGTTTGACAGTTTCACTTAAGCACTTCAGATGCAAACCTAAATGAAAAAAACTAAATGAAAACACAAAGTTCCCTTCAATGAACCAACTCCAAGCATACACCCTTCTCTGGCTTTTAAACAGCCTGTCATACCTTGAATATAGAGCCCCTTCACCCTCCAAGCTTCTCCAGTGGCTGCCATGCAGGTCTGCCAAGGCATGCTAGTCTGCCTCCCCTGGTGGAGGGTGCGGCCAGCGGGGACCAGTGTTTGCCCTTGAGAGCTGGACTTTGCCGTCTAAAAACACCCATAATTTTGTGTTCCCCACCACCTCTATCTAAGTGATGTACTCCTGGCAGCCTTCTATGAGGGCTGACAGACTTCATCTCATAATGCGCATGTCGGCCAGTGCAGGGTCCCCATCCGGTGCTACCCCGTCCATAACAGCCACTCAAAACATAGATCTCACCATAGTGCAGCGGCTTCACCCTGCTCACTCTTCATGCATCTCGGGGTTTACTTGCTTGTAATCACAACTTCTCAGCTATATCACTCAGCCCTATTAGCCAATGCTACTTTCATTAGAAGAAAAAGGAGTGCTCTATCCAATAGCCTTCCAGGATTAATCCATTATTTTTGGTGGAACAGACCACCTGTGAACCAACCCACATTTATACAAATTTGAACTCTCCCAGTCTAATAGAGGCTAGATATTTAGGATTCACATTTACAGAACAGTTACTCGGAGTCGGCTCCAAAACAGCTGACATCGTATCAAAGAAGCTGTCAGTGTGGCTGCATGAGCTGGCCAAAAAGTTGAATGTAAACAGCAGTTTCCACATGACAGATCAGCAACTAACATGGCACATCATCCAGAAACAGGAGGCTACCTTGTCTGCGTTACATTCCTCAATAGTTTTTGTGCTGTGATCACAGCTTGATACAGTTTTGATAACATTTCACAATAAAATAACCACGTTAAAATGATCTACTATGTTGCAAATACTAGCTCTTCATGTTATACCTAATTTAGGCAAATAAAGCAACAAGATTCACTTTTCATTTTTCATTTCATTTTTTCCCCCACAACCAGTCAGTTCATTGAAGAGATTTTCATTGGTTGTCTACAGCTCTACACTCCACCTTCCTGATGTGGAAATCACAAGTGCTGAGTCACACAACAACGCCCACTTCTCACAGCACAAGTGCAAAGGTGTGCAGAGGTGTGAAAGTAAGGCAGGGTGTGTATGAATGGACTTCTACACCCACTTGTGCCACAATTATATGAATTAGCCACAGCACTTTTTGTAGAGGAGGCAGTGTGATGCAGCCGAAGGAAGCTGGGCAACAACAAGAAGGTTTTTGTTGTTTATGTCACACTGTTTCCACGAGATTTCACCACTGTGCACTGGAGCCATGAAGGCAAATTTGAGTAAATTTTAGCAAAACTTCTGTTTCTGTTTGCAATCACTTACTGAGCATTGTGCGGTTTTTCCTTTGGTTAGTTCTCTCAGGCACACATCCCTCTTGATGAAGGGAAGCTCTGGAGGAATTCACAGTGCAAGAGATCTGATATCACAAGACGTAGAAGCCCACGTCTTCAGGGGAGACTGGAGGGGCATCTTGGATAGGGCCCATTAGCAGCACAGCAGGACCCGCATTCTCCAGGATGCACAAATTCACAGAGCGGGGGCCCTCAGCTGCTCTCCGTGGGTCATAAACACCCTGTAATGACCCGGGTCAACCGCCTGCCTCCCGGGCCTGTGCTAAGGCAGCACGAAGCAGAGCCGGGAATGTGGGTTTGAGGTACTTGAGGTTCTTCACATTGTAGGGGGGGGGGG
>OMNN01043019.1:0-12793 GCA_900302755.1 Chromis chromis
GACGAGCTGATTAAACACAAAACAAGGCACTGAGATGCATGGCTGCTGTGTGATTAAAAAGACTGCAATGTTTCCAGAGCTGCTCAATCAATCAAAAACACATAAATAGCTACTACTGATAGTGCTGGAGGTTGTGTTTTCTTGTCTTACTAGCAAATACATATTATATATTTTAGGGGCAGTGGTGGCCTAGTGGTTTGTGAAGCGAACTTGTAACCAGTGGGTCGCCGGTTCGAGTCCCTGGACTGGCAAGAGGTTGAGGTGGGAAAGTGAGAGCGACCAATTGTCCCAGTCACCACCACTGTGGGCCCTTGAGCAAGACCCCTGACTGCTCCCCGGGCGCTGCACCGTGGCAGCCCACTGCTCCTAGTATGTATTGTTAAGGTTAACTATGAATAGGATGGGTCAAATGCAGAGAAGGAGTTTCCCCAAGGGGATCAATAAACGTTAGATTATTATTTTTTAAATAAATGTCATGCACATTTTATTTTCTTCCCTCATGGATGCACCTTTTTTTCAATTATAACTACATTTCTTTGTTTATTTATAAGATAATCTAATTATTCTGCTGTAACGTGTTTCTTCTGACACAGATAATAATCATTTTCCATATTCTGCACTATCAAATTGCAAAATTAAACCTTACCTCCCTCCGTTGTACAGTTTCCATGTATTTATAAGTGAAACGGGAGCAGGAAGCATCCGGTCCTTCTATAACGGTATCCATTGGTATAACCTCCAAACCACCGCTGTTTCCTTTATGTATGTCCACCTTAAATAGCCTTAAATAGGTTTTCTAACTTGATTTAAGCCTTTAAGAGATTCTTCTGATGTTTAATTGAATGAGCCATGGAGACTTTTCAAACCCTCCTCTCTCTCTGCCTCTTCTCCAATCCTCAACTTTCATTCACCCTCTCTCTCTCCCCACAGTCTGGACATGACTTCCTCCCTCCCTCTCTCTCTCTCTCTTTCTCTCTAACTTCAGAAATAGCCATGCAAAATTAATGATTGAATGTCTTTGAACTACTGACAGTAAATACCACAAATATTTATTCTCCTAGCTGCCTGGGAATTCGTGACACATGGGACACTCATCATCGTATTACATGATTTCCCTCCAAATCTGAAGTTCATTGGAATTTATGTCACAACTGTCTCTGGGCTACAGTTGCTCATGCAGCTGCAGCATAACCTCCCTCACTGTCTGAGCAATGGTGTATATTAAACTCCATACAGAAACTTATGATGTGCAAATGAGACTTGCAAATAAAATAAATGGCAGTGGACTTATGCAAATATTTTTTACGTTTCCTGAACAGCTTGGTGAGGTTGGTGGACATTTAGAGGAGCTGAAACAGTTTCTTAGATGACAAATGGTGGAGTTGTGGACATTTAAGTGCCTGACTTTGGTCTTAACGGACATGTCAGCATTCAAAATACCAACAGCCCATTTTTGTCTTTCTCTTATCCATTGTGGCAGTGTGTCATTTTAATAAAGCTGCATTTTAAAGTGGCCTTTTATAGGGTGTTGATTAACTCAATGATCGAGAATTAGTAGAAAAGGTCTAAATATCTATATGTGTATATATATTTATACAGACATATAGATATATAGACACGTAGATACAGTATATTGGCATATAAAATAAAATCAAGATTATTGATATTAAACTAAAAAATGTTGGCCAAACTGCTGTAAAAATTATATTAAGACAGTCAACAACATATCTATGTGTGCAAAAAGCAAGGCAGGATACAACAGGATACAATTTGATAGCAATATCAAATTCTCAGATAGAATAAATATAAAACACTAGAAGGACCACTAAGAGCAACCAAAAGCAAGCAAAAGTATCAATGGAAAGGAACCATGTGACTGAAAGAGGAAGGTTAGTCCAGAACTCCCTTTCCCTTGTCCACTAAGGGAAATATATATTTGTAATTTACACATATAAAGTAATATATACTGTATATATGTGTGGTGAAGAGAGTGGAGAGTTTTGGATACAATACTCTGTAATACAATCAGTCACAATTAAGATTATTAACTATTCAGAATACAGTTTAGATACATATATAGCAAACAAACGAACATCACTGTTAGAGTCTTACCAGAATTGAAGTACCAGTCAAGTTCAGTGCTTGATCCTTGTCAGGCTGTAAAATGGATCATTTAATGACAGTATTTTTTGGCGGTGCAGCTTTTAAACTGTTCAGAAATCTGCCTGAAGCCAATGACAGTTTGGTTTTAACCCACAAGTGTCTCAGTGACAGGTGGGGAGTCCAACAGCTGCAGTGTTTTCATATAATAGTCTGATCCCAGCTGTGTGTCTGTGCCTGCAGTACCCCTCCCGGCCTGCAGGTGGCAGCACTGTGCCGCTACGCTCACAGTGACGCAGGACTCCACAGTAAACAGTGACTGTCGCTACACCGAGAGGAAGGGAGCTAACAAGACTGTGGACTAGAAGGTAAGAAACAGATTGTTTATTCTTTTGTTTTTAAGTTTAAGCTGTCTGCTGTTTGTTTGTTTGTTTGTTTTCGTTTGCTGTGAATTTAAGGTATAAAAGACCCTGAAGTGAGTGTGTAGATAAGCTAAAGCTAACACACAGTACGAGCCTTGTCACATACTGTATGTTAGCTACAGCTAGCAAACACTGTGTGACACAAGCTGCTCTGTTAGTGCCAAATTATTCACCTGAGATAAATAAAATACTGTTGGAAATCAGTGCAGTAGCCTGAACAGTAATGGACGTATTAAAACGTAAATAATAGATGAGTTGCTCCGCTAATTTTCTGTTAATACCTGTTTGTTTCATAGTAACGTGGGGGAAACAGTGTTCAGTTTTCAGTCCTAGCCGACTGATAACAGGGGTTTGAATATTATCAAAATATGCTGGCAAGTCTGATTTGCCTTTATGGAGCTTTATGAAGCATAGTGAGTCCCTGGTTCTTTTGTGAAACTACTACATGCAGAATTGCCATGTGTAATCCTGCAATATAAAATACAAGAAAGACAAAGATTACAGTCTGTAGAGGGTATCTTGATAATGACATGCTACCTGTGGCTTTCAAAATGCTGATTAGATCATGCACAATCATTATTAACTCTGTGTCACTACAATTTCAAACTTTTGTCACTGTATTTGCCCTACAACTGAAGTGAAACAACAAACTCCTGTAGGTAATGAGCTGTAAATGACTTTCTTTGTGAGCTATCAGTCATAAAAAACATCTTTCAAGGAAGTGGAAGTAGGACCATTGACTTTCATATCACTGAATTTACAGGAACGAGTCGGTCCTATTTCTGTAACAAGTAGAAGTAGTTAATTCCAAAACGTGAATCCATTAGTTCCCTGTAAGTGAAATGAGCACGTCTCATTCCTGTTTGTGCAGCACATACAGCGGATGCTTTCATGAAACCAAAGTGTAGGTGTAAAGAGGCGGCATTTTGGCATCGAGGAAACAGTGAAGCAGCTCAGCTTGTTATCAGACCACAGGAATTTTCTCAATACTGACCATATTGTTATTGATTGGTCTGGCTCCTGCCTTTATCTGCGATCTGTTAGCTCACTATAAAGGCTGATTGTTGCTTGATATCGTCTGACAGGTGACCAGGCCTTTGTTGTATCGACCCTTCAGCTGTTTAACTCCTCAGGAAACATCTTTTAAATCTCTTGTTAAAACTCACTTTTATGATTTGGCTGGTAATTCTTGTGTTTATTGAAATTATATAAGCCTGTTTATATCTTAAGTTCTGGTGGTTGTTGCTTTTATATATGATTTTATTGAAAAACACTTTAAACTAATATTAATACTGTTATTATTAAGCAGCCAGTAATAACCATATTAATAATCTTTGTTTACAGAGCATTTTTCAAAATCCGAGCTACAACGTGCTTTACAGAGCAGCAGAATTGAACAAACAAGTCATAAAATAATCAGGATTTAAGACAAATAAAATCACAATATGGCTTATTAAAACCAGCACTCGGTTAGAAGAGGTGAAAATGAGACAGAATGTTTGAAGAAAATAAAAAATCTAACCTTTATTGATCCCCTTGGGGAAATTCCTTCTCTGCATTTGACCCGTCCTATTCAAAGTTAACCTTAACTATACATACTAGGAGCAGTGGGCTGCCACGGTGCAGCGCCCAGGGAGCAGTCAGGGGTTAAGGGTCTTGCTCAAGGGCCCACAGTGGTCGTGACTGGGACAATTGGTCGCTCTCACTTTCCCACCTCAACTTTTTGCCAGTCCAAGGACTCGAACCGGAGACCCACCGGTTACAAGTTTGCTTCACAAACCACTAGGCCACCACTCCCCCAAGAGTGCCACTGTTGGGCCCTTGAGCAAGGCCCTTAACCTCTGACTGCTCCCTGGGCGCTGCACCGCGGCAGCCCACTGCTCCTAGTTTGTATAGTTAAGGTTAACTTTGAATAGGATGGGTCAAATGCAGAGAAGGAATTTCCCCAAGGGGATCAATAAAGAATAAAAAATAATAATGAAATCACAAACAGCTTGCCAGTAAAGGTAAATTTTAAGAAGAGATCGTTCCAGAGCTTCGGGGCCCTGAATGTAAACTAAATGTCCCCTTTAGTTTTCAGCCAGCCCTCCAAAAAACAGGCAAAAGACCTTTAAGTAAAGATCTAAAATGCCTTGAGTTGAGGTATAACGACCAAAGAAGACGTGTTACTGCATCCCTAGCTCTTAAGTGAATCCTGTGTCAACAACATAAAGCATAGCAGTGTTACAGGCTGGTGGGGGAGGTGGAATGTATTTAGAGGAAGTCCGTACACACAGGGTCCATTGATACCTGTTTTGGGCAACACACACCTCAGCATTCAGACCAGGTGTTCACATTCGGCTTTCAGCCCATGGGGACGACGGCTTTCAGCAACATATCACAGCCTGTCACAGCGCAGGAATTGTCCAGGACTCGGTCTAAGGGGCAAGTAAATCAGGTAAAATGATAATTATCGCTTTGACATGACGGTATTGGGTGAACACAGCTTCCTTTGAAAGGAATATCCACCTTTTAACTCTGAAAGGAATGCATGAAATACTGCAGCTGATAAATCCTCCAATTTTCTGTGTCTGTACATCGACAACTTCTGTATTTTAGCTTCATGTAAGTTCTCTATGTGTTTGTTGATCTTGTCAGTTTAACAAAAAGCCTGAAATCAATAATAAACCATAAGGTAGTTCTTGATTTAACACTGGATTCCTTCTTCTCCTAGTGATGTGTTCATACCAGCTGCTATAGTGGAAGAGTCTAGCTGAACCCCCCCTCCTTATCCTTGAAGACCTCCACCAACAAAACCTCCTTCCTCATCCTCCACCTCCTCCTCCTCTTCCTCCCTCCGGCCACCCCTGTGATGCCTCCCTCGTGCTGTGGCTGTCTGTCACAGTACACCCATCATCACTTGGCTGCCTTCCTCCTCACCTTCTTTAGGTAATCCAGAGCCTCCGTCCCCTCAGACCTGTGCAGGATTGTGAATGTACTTTGTGACCTACCTTTTGATTCCACTTATATGAATAGAGCAGCTGGAAACCTAATAACAGCTAGACAGTGACCCTGATTGGCTAGTCGCAGTAAAAATTGAGATTTCCTACAATTTTTTGCAGCAGTTTCTGAACAACAACGTCAAAACTAGCCTACTGAGCCACAACAAAACAGCAGGGATGCATGAGAGGCTGCAAAGTGAAAAGGAGACATCAGTGCAGAAACACAGTGTGAATGGATGTGAGGTGTTGATTTAGCTTAAAGGTCTTTAGGGCAGTGTTAATCTAGGGCAGACATTGTAAAGATTGGATCAGCTATCTGTGTTGATTCCCAATAGACAGGGTTGCTACAGGAATGAGAAACATATTGGACAGAAGACAAAATTAAATGCACAGTTTTGTTGTTGTTAAATGTTTGAACACTCCAAGTCTTGTTTGCTACAAAGCTTATTTTGCAATATTTCAAAATCTGAGAAGACATTTATGCCATTTAGAAATTAAGTAGAAGGACATGAATCATATTTTTGTTGGTAAACTTCATACCGTGTTTCTTTCTTTCAGCCCGACACAGTCAGAGTTAATCTATGATTGCAGCAGCTTTGATATCACAAGGTTGTGGTTGTGCCACCATGTTTCAACTCCTTATCAGGAGCAAAGCAAAGCGCCGTCTGCACCAGTTAGCAGCTCGTAGAGAACTCTGCTTTTCAGCGGAAGAGTTGGATTTGCATGGGATTTTTTTCTGTTTCCTGTTTTCTCGATAAAAACGTTGCATTTCAGTGTTTCCTGTAATTTCTCTGAGCACAGTTGAACTACTGCTACTTTGGAATTTAACCTACTGAAAAAGAATAATTAGCATTCAGACTGTGACCTTATGTAGCCTGAGACAACAAACAAGAGATTTTGTTGTTTCAAACCTCTAGTGCTTCAAGGTTTTTAGTCTATCAAACTAGCATTAGGTTGGGGCGCCCCGATAGCCTAATGGTTATGTCACGTGACCCACATGCAGAGACGTAGTGGCTGTCCCAGGTTCGACCTCGGGCATTTACCGCATGTCCTTCCCCATTCTCTCCCGTTTCAGACTCTGTCCACTGTCCTATTGAATAAAGGTGAAAAGCCAAAAAGAAATAAATCTTTTAACCAGCATTGGGTTAAAATCCAATGGTTCCTCTCCCTGAAATGAGAACTTTGATGGACGCTTGTAATATATCCCTATCAAACACCTTTTGCTTTTACTTTCTGAGTGAAACTGTTCTCTGTCTGTCCAGCTATGTGTTGCTACATGCATCCAGGAAGACGTTCAGCAATGTGAAAGTGAGCATCTCAGCCCAGTGGACGCCGTCGATCCAGAATGACAGTGCTGCGGCGTTCTCTCCCAGCGAGGTACTGAGCACCAATACAGTACAGAAATACAAAAGTTAAAAGCTGTCTCCTAATGTGGAGAAGGGCTACTCAGTGAGCAGACCCAGAAATATGTTGGCTGCCCATGATGGTTATTTACTGTTATTTAGCCAAATATTGTTTTGGAAATAAAGTATTTCCATGCGTATCTCTGTTGTTTTACCTTTTGTACACTTTAGACAGTCAGACATTATAGCACACAGTCCAATTCAAATGAACAAAAACAAACTTCTACTTTCATGTCCCTGGGAAAAGCTCCCTTGAACTACCCTTGTAGATGAACTGCGTATAATTAAGTGTGTTTTCTTTGACTGTCCCAGACATGGGAGGACAATCATCTGTTTGCAGATGAAAAGCAGGCCACCCTGTTTCTGGGAGCTCTGGACTCCATCTTCCTCTTCTCATACGCGGTGGTGAGTGAGCTACACGCTTTTCTGTGTTTAACAAGCTTCTGAGAGCGGCGACGTCTGCCGCAGAAATGGGCAGAGCTGGCAGTGGCTGATGTTGGCGAGTGTTTACAGTGTGCCAAGTTGGGCTGAGAGGGAAACCAGATCCTGAAACACCAGAAAAATCTAGATTATATGACAAGTAATCAGAATTTATTGTAAGAAGAATGTAAATTAGACACAGAGGTGACCTGTGTAGAGTCTAACAAGATACAACAAAGTGAAATATTAATTATGTTGCTGGAACACAATGTGACTTACATAGTGCCTTTTATTTTGAATTAAAACAAACCAGTTGTTGTCTTTTATTTGTGTCATTTGGGTTTGTTTCTGTCTCCACAGGGTCTGTATTTGAGCGGTGTGATTGGAGACAGAGTGAACCTGCGATATGTTCTCTGTGTCGGCCTTTGTGGTTCTGCTGCAGTGGTCAGTACTCTACATTAAGCTAAATGATGTATCTTATCCAGCATAGTGTCGCTTTTTAATCAGTGTGCCATAAGTGCCAACCGATTTAATTCCCTGTTTGAGTTTTTAACCCTCTGAACCCCAGGCAGTTTTGGATGTTTTTTGCTCCTGTTACATTTTTACTCACTGTGGGCTCATTTTTTATATTTTTTGCTGAACTTATTTTATTGATTAAGAGTGTTTTATTTTCCTCTCAGACTCTCTTGTCATCTTCTCTCTGCTTGGTGTAAAAACAGCCTGCAGTTCACCTAAAAACATTTAGAATATTTGTCATGTGAATGTTGGTCGCAGCTGAGTCAATCATGCCTTCTCAATTGAGCTGAGGAGTGCAGAATTTTTTGTGTTTTACAGAATTTCATTCATTCAAATGCTTTATTTTTGGAGAATTTTTAAATGAGATGTAAAATAAAGTTAGTTTGATGAAATGAAAGAGTTCCGATCAAACCAAAAGTCACACATGATGAGTTTAAGAACTGTCAGATAGTTAAAAATCCAATGCTTCTCTCTGTTTTTACAGTTTCTGGCTCTGATAAACGGTGTAAGTTTGGCAATTTAGGGGGGAACAAAGCAGGCCTTTCAAAACCTATTAGCGGATTTTGGGATTTAGAGGATTAAACACAAAGCCGTCATGTTCAGAAAATATTAATTCCTCCAAAACTGTGTGTATTGGTGTAATATTTTGCGGTAACAACTAAAGCTGTGCCTGTGTTTGCAGGAGTTTGTGTTCGGCACTCTGACTGAATGGCTCCACATCTACAACATCTATCTGTACTGTTTCCTCTGGATTCTGAACGGGCTGCTGCAGTCGGCCGTCTGGCCCTGCGTGGTGGCCGTCATGGGCAACTGGTTCGGCAAGGCGGGGTGGGTGACATCTCTGTTTACAACATCCACATTTATCTGACACTGCTTCTGTTATTACCAGCAGATAAGTCACAGGCACAACATCTTTACAGCCGAGAAAGACTAGAAATACCGCATACATGCTCACACAATGACGTCCATTCAGTGGTGCTGCAGCAAAAACATAGACGCCATTTAGCTACAGGTTTCCTCTGCAGCATGACTTGTAATTCGCTGATTGTAAAAATAGTAAGTCTGTTTCTGCACTTAATAAAATAAAGTATGTTTTGTTCCATTATTTAAAGCAATTAAAGTGTTGTTTTTATTATCCAAACACCTGAAAATAGAATGTATTATAATAAAATGTGATGTTTTCCAGACGTGGCTTTGTGTTCGGCCTGTGGAGCGCTTGTGCCTCTGTGGGAAACATCCTCGGTGCCTTTCTGGCTTCTAGTGTGCTCAAGTATGGATATGAGGTGAGACACACACTCATATATGCTCTACTGATGCTTTTACCATAACATAGCCAGCAACTAATGCTAATATAATGTGTTTTTTATGCAGTACGCCTTCCTGGTGACGTCTGTGGTGCAGTTTGCTGGAGGGGTGGTTGTGTTCTTCGGCCTGCTCACCTCCCCAAAAGAAGTCGGTAAGAACATGTTAGGAAAATGTGGTTTTTCTACACTTTTGAAGGTGAATCCAAACGTTACCCAGATGCTGCTTGGATTCCCATATTCCACGTGTGTATGAATTTAATTTCTGCTTAATATATGTGTGTGTATCTATGTGGTCATATTGCTGCTTTTCTAACGGGACCACCCACCTTTCTCTGTTTACTTTTAATTCCCATGAAAGCCAGCATCAATTTGTGTCACATTACGGCCTGAAATAGAAACAATTCTGTGTTTGTATTACTTAAAGTCTTGATTAAATTTAAGCTGTAATGTGTTTGTATGTCAGGTTTGAGCTTGGAGTCAGAGACCGGACTCGGCCCAGTGGAGACGGACACCGACAGCCACAAGCCTCTGATGAGCGACGAGGAGGACGAGGTGGAGGTGGAGGCTTACGGCAGGCGATACAAGGTGGCGGCAGCGGCAGCAGCAGCTCAGCAGCTGGACGATCCTCTAGCCGAACCTCCACAAGCCGTCAGCTTCCTCCAGGCTTTCTGCCTGCCTGGTGTGCTGCCTGTGAGTCTGAAGAAGTTACTCACAACATGCCACTGCTTTAGAGACATCAAATCATTAAGTACATGACACTATTCTCTGTTTATACTGCAGTACTCTCTGGCTTACGCATGTCTGAAGCTGGTCAACTACTCCTTCTTCTTCTGGCTTCCTTTTTACCTGAGTAGCAACTACAGGTGGAAGGAGGCTGAGGCCGACCGTCTGTCTGTGTGGTACGATGTCGGAGGAATCATAGGTAAGCAGCAGGGTTTTTGGTGCTGGTGCTACCCGCTATATCAAATATATGCATTTTTCTCAGTTTTTGAGATTTGACTTGTTATATCCAAAGAAATAGTAGCTTTTAATGTAGTTTGGTGCTTTAGAGAAGAATTGCCTCTTTATATTTTGTACATATTAGGTTGTTTCAGGCCCCAGAGGCTCTTGGATTAAGAATAAATATAAAATAGAGAAGAAATTAATGGTTGATTTATCTGTTATTTTGGTAATTTGATTTATTTATTACTCAGATTTGCTGCTTGTCTTAGTCTGCTAGAGGAATAAACTGAGTATCTTTGAGTTTTGGTCCACTGGTCATACAAAATTAGCAATTTAAATACGTCAGTTTGCATTTTAGGAAACTGTGTGACGCATTTTTTAACAATTTCTGAAAAACCAACTGTTGCAGAAACCATATAAAGCATAGTTCACACACACAGACGGACATTCTACACATCTTATCTTCAAAAAATTGTAATGTATGTGAACAAATCCTAAAATAAGACATACAAATTACAGTTTTATACTTGATAAACCAGCTCATAAACAGTATTGTACCAACAGTTTGCTGTAATTTATCCACTGGCTCGTGTTAATTCTCAATTTGTCTCCATCATCCTGTTTCTTTTTGTTTTAGGAGGAACAGTTCAGGGTCTGATCTCTGATTTTATGGGGAAGAGAGCTCCAGTGTTGGCACTCAGTCTGGCGATGGCAATGGGAGCCCTGGTGGGATACAGCCGTGAGTACAGACACATCATCTAATGGCATCAGTAAGCCAAACAGAAGCTTTAAAGACATGGAGGATTAATGAGCAAAATGAAGGCCAGTTTTTTACTAGTCGTAAAAGCTACAACAGTGTCCTGAACATAAATCACTGTTATTTTCTGCTCTTTAAGATATGATACACCCCGAAATCTGCTCTGTTATTGGTTTAAAAAGCCTGAGATTCATTTGGGACTTGAGTCAGTTAATCATTTCATCTTTCTCCACTCTCAGGGTCTCCGAATGACCAGGTAATAAACGCAGTTCTCTTGGCCACCACCGGCTTCTTCATCGGCGGTCCATCCAACATGATCAGCTCGGCCATATCAGCTGATTTGGGCAGACAGGAGGCTCTGAGGGGCAGTAAGGAGGCTCTGGCTACTGTCACTGGTATAGTGGATGGAACAGGAAGTATAGGAGCTGCTGCAGGACAGGTAAACAGAAAAAAATTCAATTCCTGTCAGCATGCTTTACCATGGTTAGAGACTCTGCTTTCTGCTTTGCAACCTGTCATGTCAAAAGTGTCCTTTATAAACAGAAATGGTGA
The DNA here is from genome assembly GCA_900302755.1 of Chromis chromis. Lineage (NCBI taxonomy): Eukaryota > Metazoa > Chordata > Actinopteri > Pomacentridae > Chromis > Chromis chromis. The sequence goes on from OMNN01043019.1 coordinate 11,398, forward strand.
ACCAAAAACAATGAATTAAAATACAGGTTTGTATTGTAATGTGTTGCAATCTGCAGGGGGCAGTGTCAAGTTTTCCAACTGTCTCCTTAAAACCTCTCACAGGAAATCCTGCATGTTTATATTGCTGTTTTCATAAGATACAACCATGCAAATGCCATTTAACCTCTGGATTTCTCCATCATTATCTAGTATCTGGTGTCTCTGATTGAGAGCAAGCTGGGCTGGATGAGCGTCTTCTACTTCTTCGTCGTCATGGTAAGATCATTTTGTGAAATTAATATCATTGATCATATTGGTACTATGTGGTGTTCTGCTGGAAAACCTTGGATTTTAACATCCGTGTTGATGAGACTTAGACACCCAAATAAACATTGTCCCAGAACAAACACACTCCCTCATGCAAATTGAAATCCCAAATGTCAGGAAAATGTACCCCACCACATGGCAACAACATCAACCAATCAGGAACATCTTGAGGAACATGACAATGGCCCAAGATGTTGATTTGACCTCCAAACTTCCTAGACCCCATTCTGATCAAGCATCAACAGGATGCAGTGGAACAAGTTGGATTGACAGAGGCCCCACTGCACAAGCCAGAGTACCCAAAGGATCCACTGCCCTGGTCCTGGTGCCAGACCCCATAGGACACCCTGAGAGGTCCTCTGGTCCATGCCCAATGGTTCAGAGCATTTTGGACCACATAAGGGGGACCAACACAATATTAGGCAGGTGGTCATAATGTTATGCCTGATCGGTGTATATATAAACGCTGCTTATGAATGCTGATTATGTGAGACATGAAGCATGGGAACAAAACCATTAAACAAAATGAAAACAATATATATGATATGTTTTATCCTTAGTTTCCAAGGCAAAGATTCAGTCAAGATTCATTTAGCACACAGGCAGAACAAAGACACATTCACACATTACCTGGCGATTTCATACTGCTTGATATTAAGCATGGTGTCTTCGATTGTTTTGTCCACAAGCGTGTTCACACTGGAGATGAAGAAGCTGATGGCCCCCAGCAGCGTCTCTCCATTTTTTGACAAAAGCTTTTGGGTGTCAGCGTTGTAGCTAAACTCCTCCTGAAGAACACAATCGAGCAGGTGTGGACGAGAATTAGTGTTTATGAAAAAAACTGTGTGAGCAAACAATTAATTAATCAATTATTAATCAAAGGCACTCGTGTAAGCTGTGGAGAGGCCAGTATGTCCAAAAGTGGAACCAACCTACTTATTCACTGTGAAAAAAGTCCAGTTAGCACATAGCAATAGCTCAGTTAATATCCTAAATGTACAGGACAAGAGTAGATATTACAATAAACATATCTGATTTTGTTATTTAGCCTACGCTCACGTATACACTAAATATTAGCCTGTACAACACA
>OMNN01043063.1:0-10510 GCA_900302755.1 Chromis chromis
GGAGCAGCCATCACAAAGCCCTGATCTCAATCCTATAGAAAATTTGTGGGCAGAGCAGAAAAGACGTGTGTGAGCAAGGCGGCCTACAAATCTGACTCAGTTCCACCAGTTCTGTCAGGAGGAATGGGCCAGAATTCCTGCAAACTACAGTGAGAAGCTTGAGGAAGTATACCCAAAACATTTGACCCATGTCATACAGTTTAAAGGCAATGTTACCAAATACTAAGGACATGTATGTAAACTTTTGACCTTGAAGAAAAGCATAAAAAATTCTCTAAAAAATTCTCTCTCTCATTATTTTGGCATTTAGCAAATAGAAATAATTTTGGTAATCCTAACTGATCTAAAACAGGAAAGGTTTAGTCTGATTTATTGTCAGACAGTGAGAAAAAAATGGTAATGTGTCTTTTTATGCAGTGTATGTAAACTTCTGGTTTCCACTGTATATTAACAAAGGTGGAACATTTTGCCTTGTTATAGAGGGAACACATTATAACATAACAGTATGGTACGGGAGCTGCACTGCACTGAGGCCGACAGGAGGAGGCTTCAGAGGGTAATTAAAACAGCTCAGAAGATTGTGGGTTGCCCTCTCCCCTCCCGGACATCTATAGGGGCTGCCTCAGCAGAGCACAAAACATCATCAAGGACAGTTCACACCCTGGTTTTCCACTGTTCAACCTGTTGTATAGGTGCTACGGGTGCATCAAATCAGAACCAATAGACCCAAGAACAGTTTTTTCCCCCTACAGCCATAACCACCCTGAACCCTCACATGCACTGACCTCTAAATCCAACACACTGTAGTACAATATATTCTTACTGGTGCAATGTGCAATTCACTGGTGCAATATGCAATACTCTGGTGCAATATTAATATTGATATTGAATGAATGTGGACTGTTTGAATGAAGGTGGACTGTTTATTGTTTATTGTGTACATATTGTGTATTCATGTGTGTATTCAAGGGGCAGCTCTTTATCTCATTATTACATGTTATGTAATGACAATAAAAGGCATCTATAAACCGCTCTTCTATAAGATGTTTCCACAACGAGAACAAAAGAACATTGTTTAGATGTTGTCAAGACCTCAGATGACAGAACGTTAACAAAGGTGGAACATTTTGCCTGTAATGCTCTGTGGATGTTGCGGAGGGAACTCATTACATTGTGACATCTGGAGTGGATGTAACGTTGATTTGTATTTAACAGAATGTATATGTTTTTCATCCCTGAAAAATTCAGATGGCGACATGAAATTATGAGGGATTAAAAATACTGGGAAAAGTGCAACATTTGGACCCAAACCTATGTACTTCAAAGGGCTGTAGCACTTAAAATATTCAGAGTACGAAGGTAAAATATCGCACCGCTTCATTAAATATACTACAGTTATTGTACATAAACTGCAGCTGATTCTGAGCTGGTCAGATGGGAGCCTCTGGTAGATTTTTTTCACGGAATAACCAAAACACTGGCAGCGTGTCTGCGCCGCTGCAGTCTCCCTTATTGTTGCTGCATTAGAAACTGCGCAATGCAAAAAATATATTTCACTGCTTCAAATAACTGTTCGTTCACGTGCTAAAATAAAGACAATACAGGTGCAGATTAGTCGTTTTATTTACAACGTTAAAAGATATGTGGCGCCTCGTAACACACGTTTCTATAAATTTTAGTCCATAAAGCAGCCAGGAAGCAGGAAGGACATTTGGCTGCTGCCTTTGCCTTTTGTCGCAGCGTCCGCGCACTCAGCCAATCACAGAGCGCCTTTAACCGCGCTTCCGGCGTCCTTGTCCAATCACAGACGCTCTCTTTACGACGTCCCCAGTCGCTTGGTCACATCCGGTCGTATATATGTTGCCACGAGTTAGCGGCGAATTTGGAGAGTGTCCATTTTGAGCAGCGAGTCGGCGTCCCCGGTATTTTCACTCAAAGTAAGCATACTTAGATTCTGTAATTCGTAAATTGAAATATGCACGAGTACATTCAGCATTGAACGGAGAATCTTTTCATTGTGCTTTTCCTCCATTATCCTGCTTTTGTCTGTGCGGCGGCTTCTTGCGAGCTGCGAGTGTAGCTAGCGGTCCATTAGCCGCAGAGGCGCTAATGTGCGTTAGCGCGGTTATTACTATGAATGAATCGCTCGTTTGCACATTTTAGCAGGAAAACTGTGCCTCCTGCTTTGAGAACAGTTAATTGAGAATTGCTCTCTTGCGTCTGCTGGGATTTTACGGTATTCTTTATTCATGTGCAGGGGGGATAGCTAGCTGCTAGCCGGGCCTGCACTCTTGCCCCGAGCGGTAACGGAGCAAAGCGCGGTTTGCTTGAACGCTCAGTTAACATGGACACTCACGCCGGTTTATTTCTTTTTGTTAGCAAGCAGCATCTCTGTGTAGCTTCATACAGCAGCATGTAACATCGTCATCTACTGATGTTAAGCTGGACAATGCTTCATAGCTAAATAGAAAGTTTAACATTAGCAGCTGAGCTTTAATCATATTTTACCACCCTGGTGGCCTACTTGTAGTTTCCCACATTTTTACTTGAAACAGTAACCCAAAAAATGAAAGGTTTAAGAAAATGTAGCGTCATTTTGATTCCTTAGCTGTCCCTGCATTTATTAAAATTGCATAATTCAAAGCTTGGTTGACAGTGACCCTTTTATTGGAGGGCCCCTAGCTTACAAAGACCACAAAAACCCAGGGTTCATTGTGTGTCCTTTGCTTGGTAGTTATAGTTTTAATGTGTTAATAGTTTTGTCTATTGACTTACAGCTTTCTTTATTAACCCTTTTTAAAAAATCTGCACTTGTCAGCTTTTAAAATGGAACAATTTGTATATTATCAGCAGCACTTAATATATTTCTTATTAATGTTTATATTCCACTGATGTTCCCCACACATTTGCACTGTCCCCCTTTGCTGCCGTAATACTGCAAAATTTCCTGCTCTGGGATTTATAAGGGCTTATCTCCTCTTAATGTTATAAACTAGAACACCATGTCTAATTGGCTAAGTTTAGTTTCATAGCTCATTCCCATAAATCCACTTGCATTAAATCTGTTTTCCTCAAACTAACTGACTTTCAGAAAACACGATCGGGTACCATTCCTGCACAGACACTAAAGTTTAGTTGCACCTGTTAAAAAGCATGTTTTTTGTAGCGAAAATAGGATGGAAAATACATTTGCCAGTATTTTCAAATGACTGGAAGGTAAGTTTTTTGGTAGCAAGTCATGTAACAAGTTAATCCTTTCCCTGCACAGTTTGTATTTATAAGAATATGACCTTTTTATTGCTGCTGCATCAACTAGAATTCATTCATGTCCAGGATGCACTAAAAGCTTCTCTTGTCCCTTCTCAGTCTCTTGAAAAACCCATCGTCAGAATGGCAGACGCTGAGACTCTGCTCATGGAGACATCGGAGCAGAACGGCAACGAGGGCGAGGAGGACCAGAATGGAGCCGAGCAGGAGCTGATGGGTGGAGATGAAGGCCAGGACGGCCAGGAGGGCCTGGAGGGAGGGCCAGGACGGCCAGGACAACGGCACAGATGGAGGCAAGATCGACGCCAGCAAAGGAGAGGAGGATGCTGGGTGAGTGTTTAGTTTGCTGGCTTGTCGCACTAGAAATGTATGAGCAGCTTCTGGTAGTCACTAAACAAAAGATGCCTGTTGACCTGTGAAAACATTAAACGAAATAATGCCAGAACCTTGTAGATGGACGACAAAGATTCTGGTGACGCTCAGTAAAAGAACAGGAAGGTAAAAATCTAAATGAGCTTTGTATTCTATATCAGCTATGGCTACCTGTGCTAGTCGGGAAAACAAAAATAGCGAGAATAAGTGCAGAGCCTAATAGAAACAATAAGATAAAAGAAAGATGCTTTCCTTAAAATGTAAAAACAGGTTAGCTACTATAAGACTAAAACCTAAATGTAAGAACCACCACTGACAATGATTCTGGATTATTTAATTACTTATGATAATGAAACATGGGTTTGAAATATTACGCATCATAAAGAGATGGTGTAAATGAAATATTCAGTGACTCTGAAGTAGTAAAGTAATATCACACATAATAATGAAATATGGCACATGAAACGGAGATATTACCAATGAAGAAACGGTGCAAAAGAAATTGAAAGATGCGACCTGAAAATTTAAATGTTACACATGAGACAAAACTGAAATCATACAAACTATTGATGAGAGTAATATTGTGAATGACAGTGGAATTATTGTTCTGTTTGCAGTAAAATGTTTGTGGGCGGCCTCAGCTGGGACACGAGTAAAAAGGACCTGAAGGATTACTTCAGTAAGTTTGGGGAGGTGTCGGACTGCACCATCAAGATGGACTCCAACACTGGCCGATCCCGAGGGTTTGGCTTCGTTCTCTTCAAAGACGCCTGCAGCGTGGACAAAGTGAGTCACGTCCGATTAACTGACAGCTGTTTTGCGTATAGTTTTCTTAGTTGACATGTCAATTATTTATTTGCATTTGAACATGTGCCACAAACATACATGAACATACATCCAGTTTTAACAGCCACACAGTTCGTAAAGAGTACTTGCATTAGACTTTTGTGTTGCTTAAGTCGGATATTTCCGTGACATTACCGAGCTGTGTGCAGTAGTGCTTCGTGTTAATGATAACATGCTTGTCTGTAGGTGCTGGAGCAGAAGGAACACAGACTGGACGGACGTCAGATCGACCCCAAGAGGGCGATGGCCATGAAGAAGGAGCCTGTCAAGAAGATCTTTGTCGGGGGTTTGATTCCTGAAGCAACTGAGGAAACCATCAGGGAATATTTCGGCGCCTTTGGAGAGGTCAGTTTTAAATAATTTCACAAAATTGAGCCAACAGAACACAGTAGAGCCCCACTTCTTCTTTTGTTATCCTGTATGCTGAACCAGTTAACTGTTTTAACAGAATATGCATATATACTTGTATACCACAGAGTTTGAGGGAGGATGGTTTAGTCAGTTTTGATCTCATACCTGCTACAAAACCATGTTGGTTAATCAGTTGACTACAATAGTTTTTCTCATTTTGACACACACATAGCAGGGTTAAGGTATAATAATCCGAAGTTTATAAAAGTTGACGGTAAATGTGGTCTGTATGTGTGGTTTAAAGACTGGTTCTTTAGTGATCTGTGATTCCCCAAGACTACACGTAAAAGACATCTGCTGAACAACAATGTGCACATTTACACCTCTCTCCAGATCGAAACCATTGAGCTCCCCATCGACCCCAAATCAAAGAAAAGGAGGGGTTTCATCTTCATCACGTACAAAGATGAAGCCAGCGTCAAGAAGTGTCTGGAGAAGAAATACCACAACATCCAAGGTTGCAGGGTACGTACTCGGATTCATGAATCTATGGGTCTGTCCATGGGTTGGGTGATCTGTGGTATGGTCCTGTGACTGGGAGTTTGTCGGTTTTAATCTCTTCATCTTAGCTGCCTGTAGTATGATGTAGTGTTACCTGAGTGCTCTTTTGTCTGTTTGGGAGTAAAGTGTGGCTGTTGACATCACAGCTTAGATCTTCACCTGTTAACACGGTCAAGGGAAATTTATCGAATGTAGACTATATGTGCAGGAAAGTCAGCAATAATTTTGAGGTTGAGCTGCTTAAGTATTTTCAATTTCAATTAGATTTTGACAACATGTTTACACTGCAGTAGTGGCTTGAAGATATCCGTTTTTCCCACTTCTTCTGGGCCTAAGAGGTCAGGATTTACCTTGTACGTCTCCTCCACAGTGTGAGCTGAAGATCGCCCAGCCCAAGGAGGTTTACCAGCAGCAGCAGTATGGAGCAGGACGTGGAGGTGGCTATGGAGGTCGGGGAGGCCGAGGCCGTGGGGGTAAAATAAGCAGCCTAATATCAAAATTTTAGTTTGGGCTTTCTACATGGGAATTGGTAAAGGGTGTGTGGCTGTGAACACCAAAATTCTGAGCTAAAGCTAAGGCAAAATGTAGTTCTGTGTGAAACTGGGGGCTTTTATTTAGTCCTGGGACCTTGGTGATTGTGTCAGTTGGATATGTGTTTAACAAAATATTAAGCCAGTGAATGTGCACATACTGCTGGAGTCTATTCTGACTCCAGCAGTATGTGGGTGGCACTTTGTTGAACATGGTAATCCAGCTTTTCTTGCATCCCTAATCCTCACCATAACCATAATTAAAAGACTTCTGTCTTTAAGATTTATATTCTATTGTGTTGTTTTTTGTTATTGTCCTGGTAGAATCACCGATTGTCCAAGGACAGACTGATCGGGATCTGTCCTAGGACAATCGGCGATTATCCTGGATCGCGTTTTCTACTGTGACACGTATATAAGAAACCATTTGACAGACTCAGTGAGCCAAGTGGTCTCCATACCTTCAGTGTTGCTAGTAAGTGCAGTTACCTGAAGATGGAGTCCCTCTTTTTATCTGGGTGTTAAGACAGAAAACGTATTTTCAAGCTCTTGTGTGCAAAAGCGTTTGTATGAACTCTGCACTTTGTGTCTCAGGTCAGAGCCAGGGCTGGAACCAGGGCTACGGAAACTACTGGAACCAGGGATACGGTAACCAAGGCTATGGCTACGGGGGATACAGCGGCTATGGCAACAACTATGACTACGCTGGTTACTATGGATACGGCCCTGGCTATGACTACAGTAAGCACAACCAAACAAAACCATAATGGATAGTTATGTGTAGATGGTTACAGTCAGCATTGTGACTGAGGAGGCTCACGTCTCAGTTTCTCCCGATTCCTTCACTGAAGCTACAGGTTGATGTACTGATACTGATGAAAGTAACTTTTTAACCCGAGTACAATAGAAGATTTAATAATTTTACAACTCTAGGGATGAATTAAGCATTGGGAGATACACTTATTTGCTTTTTTGGCAAGCGTTGGAACTAAACATGCTCTGAAACACCTGTAAAGGAAACTAATTAGACAATTTTTTGCTACTCTTGGTGTTAAATGGAGTATTTCATAGTGCAACTATCTACTATTACAGCACCACTGAACCGTGCAATCAGATACAGTTTTTAGCCTTAAGGTTCCAGTGTTATGCTTTCCACCTCCACAAAAACAAAGGTCTGTGAGAAGAAAACTTGTACACGAGTCCTTAAAGCACAATGTTTGCATTGTGACTATGCTGTAAAAGCAGTAGTGTGCATGCATGGAATATATAGGTATGACCTACTGCACATGCATGCAGCAGAGTTTTCCCAGCAGACTAGAAAACTAGAGTAGTAGTAACCGTTTTAACAGTAGGCCCATTAATGATTATCCCTTAATCAAATAATTCCCAATGATAAAATAACCATTAAAAATATAACATCTGATAAGGCAGAAAATGACTACAGCATTGTGGTGTTTTAGCTAGCAATGGGCCACAATGATAAAGACTTCTGTGGCGGTTAATGGTTTCTGACCCAACCTCACGCTATCAAGACCAACAAGTACACAAAAACGGTGCTTTATTGTCAAGTGGTTGTACCAAAGCCTTTGTGATTGCATACAACACTGAGCTTATGGAAAAATATCTGTTGGACTCATGTCAATCAGTATTCGATTATTATACTACGCTGACTATAAGTAAAAAGTGCGTCGTGGTAGGCTCTCTGTTTTGTTACTTGCTAAGCTAGGCTACCCAGATTCTAACTCTAAACACTCGAACATCACAATGATTTCAGTCTTTTCCCACAATCCGAGAATAAATGTCTCCAAAAATGCTGACCTGTTGATTAAACACTGAACAAACCGAATGCTGAATGGAAATATGCCTGTTTCTGACCCGTCTGTATACTTTGTCTCCTCCACAGACCAGGGCAATGCCAGTTATGGGAAAACCCCAAGACGGGGGGGACACCAGAGCAACTACAAGCCATACTGATGATCACCTGGCAGTACAAGGTATACATCAGCTACAATCTCCTACTTTGTGTCATTCATTCAACCTTTAGTGAACCTTTGAGCACATTGAGGTATGACGGCCTCATTTACAGTGTAGCCGAGAGAGAAAATAAAACATGTAGGCTAATGATAGACCAATTATCATGGACGATATTTGGTATTTTTTTCGGATGTCGGTATCTGTATTTTTGTTGATTGCCTACTGATAAATTGAATGTGCTACTTCAGGTGTGATGCAGCCTCCTCTCTCTGTTTCCCTGTGGTTTCAGAAATGTCTCTCAAACAGCAAAAACTGAACAACACAAGACGTTGCCACAAACCAGGGAATTGGCTGCTCTCACAGTGGCTAGGGCTACGCTATCAGCTAACAGTCAGGTTAGAAGGCAGCCACAGAATAAACTGAAACAAAGTCTGGGAAAACGATAATTAATCATTCTTTAAGATGTGGACCTTAGTGGACAATAGAAGTGACAGAACAGTGAAAGATTAGATCTCAGTTGATCCCACATAAACAGAGGAGTGTCCTAATTTCTATCTTTCAATTTTACAAGTTCGGTTATGGTCACCCTTATTAATGAAGAAGCCTAGTTATAAATGACAGGGTCTCATGTACATGTAATGTATATCCCTCCCAAATATTGGTTATCGGCCTTTCTCGAATACCAGGTATCTGTATTGGCCTGGAAAATCCATACTGGTCGATCCTTAATGTAGGCACACGAATATGAAACTTGGGCAACAATTCAATATAAATAATAATTTGACATTTTAAGGTTTAAGATATGAACCAGTTGAAACAAGAACAGGGACCAAGCATGTAACTCTGTTCATATAGAAAACTGCACTTCAAAATCAAACTTCACTCTACTTGAGTTTCTGTATTGCTCTACAGAACAGTAGCACAAGTTTTGTATTGTATTTTGGGGAATTTAAGCTGGAGAGATGTCCCTGGTTGGACTGTGATTCTTGTCATATTTGTTAGCATTTTAACCCCTAAGTTTGGTCCAGGGTCGTGAAGAAGCTATAATTAAATTTTACCTGAAAGACGGGATTTGTTGGCACTGAAAGGATGCCATCTCGACGAAAACGTGTCTCAAACTCTGTCAGCTGCACAATAAGTCATTTTGTCTTTAATGCGTTTTCCCCCCTCAGGACTCCAGTGATCCAGTGAGACCGACGGCTGGACGGACACACTAGGCCCGACTCGACCTCTTTTATGACAGAAGACCATTTGTACAGAAAACATCCGAAATATAACTTTTCCATGTGTTTTTTTTTCTTTCTTTTTTTTTAAATTCTTTCATTTTTAGGTTTTACTTTTCCCTTTGATGTTTTTTGTTTTTTTGTTTTTCCTTCCCTTCCACATTTCCACCGGAAGTGTAATTTTTACTGTACTTTTTGGTACCCGTTTTGATTCTAATGTATTGTAAGGGTTGTATTTTACATGTTTGCTGACTTTACAGGTTGAAAATCTTGGCGCTGTAAAGGAGCTTTTTTTGACAAATAAAAACAGTTTTCAGTAATTTCTTTTTTGTTCTGATGCTTCCGGGTGCTGGGGTGGAAGATTAAAACATTGTTAAATAGGTTTGGGATTAAGGTTTGTAGTCGTGTTTTAACGTCAATATGGAAGTTTTTTTTTATTGGATTGTTATTTATGTGCAGTTTAGTGGGTCAAGAGGGAATTTTACCCCACCAATGTCACTGGATTTAAAGTTAAATGTCTTCTTAGTTACTCTGGACAGACTTGAGGCAACTGTAGTCTGGTCTTCCAGTGTTCCTGGTATTTATAGGTAATCTTAATTGTAATATCTTTGTATCTTTAATGTTAATGATGCATATCCTGAAGAGTACAGCTGGTTTTTAAATGCAAACATGCTTTAAAGTATCTAAGATAATTATTTCTGTCCACAAAAACTTAAGGTTATTTCAGTGAGTAATAGAGTTGTTGGATGGTTCAAAAGCAAAGTTCTACCTCAGGAGCAAATTAAAGAGTTGGTTGGCAAAATTCAAAAAGCTGTTTCCTTGTATACATTACTGTATATGATGAGCTCAAATTAGGTGTTTATATTTGTCACGTGCTTTTACAGTACACAGTGAAATAACTAAATCCTAACCTTTACTGTTCCTCTTGGGTTCCTTCCTTCTCTGCATTGACCCATCCTATTCAAAGTTAACCTTAACTATAGGAGCAGTGGGCTGCTGCGGTGCAGCACCCGGGGAGCAGTCAGGGGCTAAGGGCCTTGCTCAAGAGTCCACAGTGGTGGTGACTGGGACAAGCGGTCACTCTCACTTTCCCACCTCAACCTCTTGCCAGTCCAGGGACTCGAACTAGCGACCCACCGGTTACAAGTTCGCTTAACTCGGCCACCACTGCCCCATGCTAAAGGGCTGTTTCACAAGACAAGACTAGGGACATTGTGAACTAAAGTCCATTGTAAATCAGTGGTATCATGAGAATTCAGCCTCTGGGGAATGAAAATCCAGCCAGCAGTTATGTGGATTTAGTGTTCACACCTGTTGTCTGTGGGTTATACCTTTATAATATATGGGGCAGTGCAGCATGAATACACAGACTATAGCAGGGGTGTC